>JAULJZ010140798.1:0-10606 GCA_032270985.1 Heliamphora pulchella | reverse complement strand
GTAATATATAAAATAATAAACTTATAATAAATTAATAAACTAATAAATTAATAAATTTATAATAAACTCTAAAGTATAAATTTATAGTTTTTTACAATTCAAAAAACAAAAAAGAAGCCCGCCTAACTTGGCCCGCCTGAGCCACGATTGGGTCTGGCCATACCCTTTTTACACCCCTATTATATATATAATAACAATAATATTATTAATGCTCTCACAATCTCTAAATGTACAATTCATTTACAGTGACTTGTATGTCTAAATTTCAAATATTTAAATTTTTTTTATAAATGATTCTAAATGTACAGATATTTTAATGTGATGTATATATTTACTATCTCTAATAGATTCTTCGCATTAAAATAATATTTCTACATTTAATACTGTACAACAACTATAAACAAATAAGTCTACCTATCAAATAGAATCACACCAATATTGTGCTTTTTAAACTCAAGAAAAAATTTACTAGACTCAAAACAATCAAAAAATAATAATTAAGATAAAATAAAATTCAAATGCTAATTCGGATTTTATATCTGAATTAAGAGAATTAAGAGAAAATCGTTTCAACATAGAATAATAAGTACTAAGAGATTTATGAAAAAAATATCCATAAGAATCAATAAAGTTTTTATCCATTAGTAATTTATTTAATTTTTTATTTTAATTTGGTCCCCTAGAACCAAATTTTTAGTTCCGCCCGACTTCTGTCCAGAATTTCAAACGAAAAACACTTGCTAACACTATTGTATGGGACGTTATCATCGATAGTAATATTTGCATTCCTAGTTTGGGCTTTGATCCATCTTTGCATCATCAAAAACCACACACTTTCTTGCCAACCCAACCACCATTCAACCGAGCTTTTTTACTCAATTTGGAGTTACCTATTTAAGCCTATGTTTGGATTAGTTTTTTTTTTAAGTTTTATTGACTTTTTTTTTGTAAAAAAATAAATATAAAAATATATTTAAAAAAAGCCCGTTAAAGCCAAACAAATAGACTTTTTAAGAGATTTTTAAGCAAAAAAATCTCTCAAAAAAACTAGTTTAAACATAGGCTAAGTCAAAGTCCCCCACTTTCTTAGGATGACTCACCAAATTCTCCTAAAATAATGGCATAAAATTGGCCTTGTTTGTTATTTTGAATATGATAAGAGGGATTAGTAATACTGAGGGTCCCACATATTTTAGTACATATCAAGAAATTAGAGATAAGATTATATATAGTGTGAGAAATTTGGTTGATACTTGGTTAGAATGAGATAAAAAATGAAATAAGAGCTATAAAGTTATTTATAACCATTAGATAAAGAAAAATGATAATTCGAAATCTAATACTAATAATACCAAAGGAGGGGCTTGGTATAATTCTTCATTCATTAAATAATTTCTAGCAATTCTGCAATACAAACGTGAAATTAGTTATCTTATTAGACAAAATTTAAAATGTAGGCCCGACATATTTTTTAAGCTAATTCAGTCCTTCCGTGTTCGGCACTCCAAACATGCAAGGGTTATGCTTCCCTAATGTTGGGGTTCTCAATATATAGCATTGTTGGGGTCCGTGAAATCTGCGTTGGGTTTTATTTTGATGATTAAAATCGTCATTTGGTAAATTGCAGTGAATAGATCATCTATACAAAAAATTAAATTGTTGGAATATTGTTGGTACTTAAAACAATCATATTAAAACAATCATATTTGTCTTAATAAAAATTAAACTGTAAATGGACCACACCATTCATTTTTTAAGGAAGATATTATTTCTTTACTCACTTAATAATATCCAATTAATTAAAAATTTTTTTTTTATAAAAAATCTACACAATGAGATCTAAAATTACAAAAGATTTAAATCTTCAAAGTGAGATTGGCATAAACCCCAAAAGTCCCAAGAGCACATGCTGTTGGAAACCCAACAGTAGAAGAGCCATGAGTCCCAAGAGCACCTGAAGTCCAAATACTTATCTCCAAGCTCTAAATTATCCACGAATCTATATATACACATCAATCTCTATACATGCATGCGTCTAATGAAGACAATTGTAAAAGTTATTAAACTCAGTGCTGTCACTTAATTGACGGTTGCCTTACCATTGGTCGTCATATCAAATCAAGTCGTTGTTAATATGTTTACTTTTTCCTGTTTCGTTTTGTTTGGATTTGATTTTGATATTTTTATCATTTTATCTTTTGTTTGACCACTTCGAGTGTGGTTGGGAGATTTAGGCTTGGTTATTTTCTCTTTTCCATATCCTTTTTACATATTTTACCCCTTATTTTGAGTCATTCAAAATTTTAAATATGATGTTGGTACTTAGAAATCCTTATTTCTAAGTTTAGGTGAGCCCATTTTTGTCTTTAAAACACCCAAAGAAATCTACAAAAACCAATCTTGAAAAAACCATAAGACCGATCCAACCATTGGAGCACGAGTCACGTGGCTGGACCAGCCATTTAACAACTCACCGTCCTACCGTTACCTTTTTCCATTTTTTTCAAGTTGGATTAAGTTTTCACCCTCTCTTGCATCATAAAATGAATCTTTTGCTTCGCTTTTTAAGCTTATAAATAGGGCCCTTCATAACATTTTTCTAGTCGTATAGAATCAGTTTGATGAAATGTGCTAAGTTAGAGGTGCCTTTTGATCGTCGAAGAATTTAGTCAATTATTGAGTTTTTTGAGAAGTCTTTAACTGAAATATGGTCTCCTAAAATATTCCGCTGGGCTTTCGTGAGTTGAGGAGTTCGAAAGAACGAGGGGTTTATATTTGAGTTCAAGTTCGTGATCTCGAGGACAAGCCAGAGGACTAATCGATGCTCAACGGGGTAAGGTATGTCTCTTTTTCCTTTTTCGCTAGTTGTTTTTATTTATTTTAATATGTTAAGGTTGTTTTGGATTACTATTTCAACATTTTATATTTTTTAAATTTTTTGACACTCTGCCTATAGGCATGAATGGGTTTTCTAAACCCTAATTAAAACCTAAGTTTTCTAAAAACTTTAATTGTTCTTTCTTTTTAGACGAAGTTTGCAAGCTAGTTTAAATGAATCTATCCTTTTGAACTAAATTGAATTTGCACCCAAGCACTTTTCTGGTTGAACCCAAGGAAGGAATTTGGTTTGATTCTTGTAACGCCCTGATTTCTAAATGATAAAACTTCACGTAAATCAAAATGAAAGCGAGACTTTAGTTATAAAATTATTAACAAAACATACCATCTCAAACTAAAAAGGGTACCCCCAAGCTTCTCCAACCAAAAAGCAAACAAAACCTAACTTTTTCACACAGCGGTTGTCCGCTCAAGCTCACAAAGTACTGCTCGAGCGGTGAGATATCCTAGAGATTTTCAAATCAAAAACTAAAAAATCTTTCCAAGTCTTAAAAACATACCAAAGAAAACTCATGTTTGAACTGGAATCTTAATGAGCAATTTATAGGGACAAAACATCAGTTTGATAAAGAAACTTCTCCTTTCAACCCAAAAACTTGGATACCAACATTTTTAGACTATTACAAACATTTCAAACTGAGAATTCTCAAACCAAACACTAGCTCACGCCTCACATACAAACAACATATGAAGCCATAGCCTTACGGTCATACATAACATGTTTAGAATCTAAACATATACATCAATACATGATCTCATAACAAAAAGAAACTTGGAAAAGTCTTCCGTCTCTATTAGATCATCCCAAATGATCACAATCACTTGAAAAAGGTTTTCAAATCCCACAATGCGATCTAAAGCTCAATAAAAAATAGACTACCATGAAGTAAAAGCAGAATATGCAATCACGTAGTATAGAATCGACTCAAATCCACAAGCTTCAAAACATTTTTTCATCCTCAAAACCACACATTTGTATATAACGTAAATAACGTCCATCAGTTGAAAAAATATTATAAACAAACATTATTTTCAACTCAGTTCCCACAACTAACAATGATTCCTATCTACCGACTCTGTCGCACCAAAAAAAAGGTAATAACTATAGACTCTTGCCCATTACCCTAGTTCTGGGGCATCCAATGACCCGCTAGGTAATAACAAGTTATATACGGAGTTACAACAACACACGCCTCCTAATGGGGCAATCACTTCATTTACGGGGATTAACCCGAAGGAGCAAAGCACCTGCATGCACAAAATTTTTGAATTTTCACCAAAGAGCAATAACGGCCTAAATACACATGCACCGTCACGGCACAGCTACAGAATCATTAAAACATGTAGCTCAACTATAAAAATATTTAAACCAGTACTTTACTTATGCACAAAACATCCGACAGCCTTCCATCACATTGTCCATAACTAAGGAAGAATGACCAACACATTTCAAATGTTCTATCGTTTCAACCGAAACATTTAAAACCAAAACTCAACCTCAAGGGTTAGCTCCAAACCTCCAAATTTTCATATCTTTGCATAAACCTCTCTATTTTTAAAACCCACATTTTTTAAAATCACAGACATCCACACATCCACCAACTTTGTAATAAATCATAACAAATGTAAAACATGCTTTTTGTCCAACCAAACATGGTTTAAACACAAAGTTCAACATTTATAGCATTTTAAAATAGTAAAAAATGCATATAATCGCATGTAATACCCCTTTAAAGCAAGATAGTCTAGAATCCCACCTCGGTGAGTTAAAACTCGAAGCTTTGAACTCCAGCGAGAAAACAAAGTCACCAAAACACGATTCCATTTGGATGAACACGAAGCCCACAGCAAGGATATCGAGGATCGACTATTCGAACACTAAGATCTGAACTTGATCCAAGCCTAATGTTAGAGAGAAGGTAGGTCTTTTGAGAGTTCTTGGTAGAGAGAGGAAAGGAAACTTGCAAAATAAGCTTTGGTTCAAAAACCAAGGCATGAGCTGTCACATAAATATCTCACGTACGGTTGTCTGCTCGAGCGAACAGGGCTCCGCTCAAGCAGTCCCCCCACCAACCCAACTCTCGGCCACCTACCCACTCGAGTGAACAGATCACCACACGAGCGCCCATCACTGGGTGAAAACCTGAACAAAATAAGCAGGACCAAACCCACGCATGCGCGACACATATAAAAACATGCAGTTCTATAACGATTAAAGTAATAACCAACACATCATATAAATGTTATGAAAATAAAAATGAAACCGAGTCTCACAATTCTAGTTTGCTCTATAAGGATGTAGACAAGGGTTAGAACCTGGAGATTGGAGCTAGTAATCCCGAAGTGCTGGAGATGAGCTATTATAAATCGCTAGGAATTAGTTCATAGGTCAATGTGTTTATTTTGCTTTCTTTCTGCATGCTTTAGACGATAGTATGTCCATGATTCCTTTTCATTTTCTATAAAATATGTGTTCTCGAAAATGTGAGCCTACCTTGTCGGTTTGCTTCACAATCATTAGTTAGGTATATAGACGAAATCTCATAAAACAATGGTGATAAGTAGAGGTTAACCATAAGATTAGGCGTTGTGAGTGCTTAACTTCTTTCCACTTTATACCTTTGCCTCCGACACTAGTCTATGGTGATGAAAGGAATGATTACGAATGATTGGTCCATCGAAAATAAAAAGATATTTGAGCATACACATTTAGCTCGCTCATAGATCGGCATAGACATTCTTGGAATGAGGTACCTACATGATTAGACAAATCTCTACATGTATAAACTCGAAAACTAAAACCTCGGTCCTACCCATGTATCTTTTGGGCTAGGTACATACCTCTTTACTGAGGATCAAACCAGTGTAGTTTGGGATAATTTTGTGCAAGAAAACATTATCAAAATGATAGGCATCTAGTGGTGACAACTAGAGTGTCGAGAAAATTTGGTAAAAAGGTGATGTATTAGCAATTCTACTACCCTTCAAGATCATGACAAGTGGTTGTACTACCATTCAAAAGTGTTAGCAATTTTACTTTTATTCAGGCCAAAACTAGTGGTTCTATTACCATTCAAATGCATTAGCAGTTCTATTGCAATTCATGCCAAATCTAGTGGTACTACAAACATTCAAACACACTAAAAAGTCATGACTAGTGGTTATACCACCATTCAAATGTGTTAGCAATTCTATTGATATTCAAGCGGAGGCAAAGGTTCTATCACCATTTAAATACATTAGTAGTTGTACTACCATTCAAGCAGAAAATCCATATTGAAACATCAGCATCAGTATAATGGCGTGCAAGTGATTATACTAGAAATTTGATCCCCTCTAATGCGATAGTGTGCCAGTCAATTGCAATAGCATTTTCACAAGTGTGATAGCATGCTAGCTAACCACAATGGAACTAAACCTTGGAAAAATAGTGGCATACTAGCAACCGTATCGGAACAAAGCTTAAATAACTCAAATAGAAAAGCATGTCAGCCATACACATACACATTGAAACTTGTGATCTGTAATGATCCAAGTAAACTACCGGCTTAGTAACTAGAATAAAGAACCGAAAAATGTGGCCCATTGGTTTAAGTATAAGTTATTAGTAGTAGATGACTTTGTTTCATTATATACCAGATATATTTTTTATTTTCCATCGATATAGGATGAGGTGTCATAATATCATGCACTCAAATATGCAACGCCTTCATCGCATGGCCCAAGCTCTTTCCCTGGTTGGGATGTGGCTAGCAGCCCATTAGTGGATACAGGGCATCCCATAAGTGTGCACAAGATATACAAGCTCAGGGCTTATACACCTCTCTAGAACCTCTACTCCTCTATCCACATCACTACGAAAATCTATATGAAAACTAGGGTTGGCTCTGATACCATTTGTAACGATCTAAGTAGAACACTGGACTAATAACTTAAATAAAGATTCTAACAACGTGGCTCAAAAGCTTAAACCTAAGTTATTAGTAGTAGCTCACTTTGTTTCATTATATACCAAATATATTTTCTATCTCCCATTAATGCGGAATGGGGTGTCTCGTGATCCCCCAATATCGTCACGTGCCAATCAACAATAAATAACTCAATGCGGAGGCATCCCAGCTAACCCACACTAAAATTTTTTATCCCTTGTATGGTGGCGTACCAGCTAACCATACCAAAACTTGTGGTCCCCCAGTATCGTGATGTGTCAGTTACTGATACCAAAATAACTCGCATGTAGTGGCGTGCCATCCAAACAGACTGAAACTTGTGGTCCCTTAGTATCATGGAGTGCCAGTAGTGATACCAAAACAACTCGCATGTGAAGGCGTACCATCCAACCAAATTAAAACTTGATTCCCAAGTATACGGATGACATGTTTTCCAAGCATACCAAAAAAGCTCAAATATGGAGGCATGTGCCAGTTAACCACACAAGAACTTGACTCTCTTATCATAAGTGATATAATGCCAACAATCTCTTCTATTCTCAATCTCATTGTCTCGATAACTTGAAAACTCTTTTTTCAAACTAAACATAAGTTCCAAACCTTGATCTTTCGTTCATTCATATGCCTTCTTCAAACATCTATCGGCAACTTCTTGCTTACTCTTGGTGTCATTATATATATGATCTAACTTTTAATGTGAAGCCACCACTTAATTGACTTTTAAAGAGACTTAAACCATGTTTCTTTATCAAAAAGAGTTCTCATCTAAGAGTTGAACTTATGCCTCAAAATGTCCTTATGCTAGGACGAACTTTGTAATGACTCGGTTCGGACCCTAGTTGTAATGACCTAATCCAAGCCCTAGTATTAACAACGGTTAGCCAATGAAATCTTAAGTCGCTAAAAGGTCAGAAACTCTAACTCAACCTAAAACCCTAATTCGATCTGAAAATCCTAAAAAGACCTAATATTCAAGAGGCAAAATCCTAATACTTAGAGAAGACTCCCAACATCCTAAATTATGTAAATAACATGGAATATGAGATTAAAAATAAAAAATTCTCATAATTATGGTAAAATAACCATTTTGCCCATAGTACACTAAAAAGTCTCAAAAATTTAAAATTTGACATATGAATACGCTAAATTAAAGATTTAAATACAATTAAATAGTAAAAGACAAAATAACAATAAAAATGACAAAAATGGCCCTTAGTGGCTGGCCACCTAGGAATTTGTGCCCAAAAAGTTACTTTTTTAATTTTTAAGCTCAAAATGAGAAAAAGATGTATGAATCATGTATTATTATAACCCAAGATTATTCAAATAAGTAATATGCATAATAATATAATATTGTAGACTAACAAAAAAATAAACCATTATTGAAGTTCTTACACACATAAATAAGTCAAAAAGTCACATCTTGTCAAACAAGCTCAAATTAACTTAAAAGCCTACACCTAATTAATCAGTTGTTATAAAAATGATAATAATTTATGAAAATACTAAATTAATCATAAACATACTAAAATAATATGTTTTAAGAGGTAGAAATACAAAAAGATACATCAAATCAATTTTTAAGGCACTTTCTTGTGCTATATGGTACCAATACCTCACTTAAACTCTAAATTAGTGCAAAATTCATCCCTTTAGCCTACCCAAACAGCCTCAGCCGACTTTCCCTACCCAAGATTTGAAAATATTTTTTAAAAAAAGTACCCCCCATGCCATGCAACCAATCAAAATTAAGAAAATAAGAAAAAGACTTACATGTTCATAATGAAGCCCACTAACCCTTCTTCATATAAAAACTAAGGGCAAACACCCCCTTCCTTCTCTACATTTTTGGCCAAGAGGGATAGAAATCCAGAATTTTTAGAGTTCTTGAGGTGTTCTTCATGTTTGAGGAAAAAAGGAGGAAGAAAGAAGGAGAGAAAGAAGGAGCCTAGGAAAAGCAGTGATGTGTCCCTAAAGTCAAGTCCTTCCATCCTTCTGTCATTAGGTCTTCAAAACAAGTAAAACCTCTAAAGTCTCTGCTCAATCTCACACTAAATCTCCGTCAACTCATCTCTAAAAGCACAATCAAGATCAAGAACCGAAAAATGAATAACAAAGGCGTTATGGTGAGAAAAATAGGGATTGTTCATGTTTTCTATGTTATGAGATGTGTTTGCTTATTGATGTTCTTGAGTTTTATAACTTGTATGAGTTTTGAAACATTGATTTTTAAGTTTATAATCATGCATGCAAAGAAAAAAGAAAAGGGATCAAATCTTGACATATAAGGTGTTAGGTGGTTAGAACCTAAGTAGGTATGAAATTTGAGCTTTTTGAGCTCTTTGTCCTGATTTTTAAAAAATCCTAACTAAATAGAGATACATGATCTGAGTGTATTCTTTATGTCCAGATCTAGATTTTGATGTTATCTTTCATATAAGATTTGTTTAAACTAATTTGAGTAAGTAGAACTCAAGATATAGCCTTTTTACCAAAGTGTGTCAGTTTCATACCAGTATGTATTGCAGACCTAACAACCCTATTTCCAAGTGTAATATGAGCTTAGGTCAAAACATAAAAGTTGTAAATAACACACACACACACACACACACACACACACACACATATATATAGCTACCCATCTAAAAATCATATCCAAACACCCCTGGATGATTTCCAAAACCATTTTTAAACTCTTTATTAAAAAATGATTCTACATTGTGTTTGATGATTGTCCAAACACATTTTATAAACTAGCATATTTCTTTAACATTTTCCAAATAACTACCATGACCACTATACATGAGACTTGTAAGGAACATGTTGAACTAAAACATATCCAAAAATCAGCACTGTAGGACCTGTTTTGATACCCTAAAATTGAGACCAACTAAGACCATTTTTCTGTAAATATTATATATAAGAGTTGAACCAAGTATAAGTACCTCAAAACACTGCTGTCCTTTTTAAATTGATACTTGAAGGTTGGCCATTAAGTTGTTAAGTGTGTGATTGAACATGCCTTTGTTGTGAGACTTGAATCATATGCTTTAATTGAATTAAATTGAGTGAACAATGATTTACAGTGATTATATGATAATTAGAAACCATGCCATGAAATCAGATCTGTGTCTTGAAAATTATATCCTATGCTTCATATGTTTGTACTTAGTGCTTTAATAACTTGTACCTTATGTTATGCCATGCTTAGTTTAATGCGATGCTATAAGTAGTTGTACTTTGAGATACATGTTGTACCACTATGGGCATTATCATAATTACATCATGACATATTGGAGTCTATTCTATTTATACCGTTGTGGGTTGGGATATGTTTGTTGGAGGCAAACTGCTAAGATCATTGATATGAATTCGATTTTTTCAATAAAAAAAATACTAGAAGGGCAATCACCGAAACATACTCCAATTTAAAAGTTTTTGATGTCGAACGATCAAAATAAAACCCGTACTCCCAAAGTTAGATTCAAAATTATACTTTTCATAATCTAGTAGAATGATTTTGGTTATTGCAACAACCATGAATGTGAATTCTTCAAGTTACAACCTCGATCAAGCCTTCTACTGTGTTCCCGGATGCAAGTCACGAATGTAGAGTAGGCTACGATCTGTCGTGATCTTGAACCTGCTAATCTAGCCACTTAGGATTTACGTGGAAACTCTAATTCAATAATGTGTGGAATATGGGCTCAAGTTAGCATAACTGTATCTATATAGGGTTACAGCAGGGACCTGTGAAG
>JAULJZ010140787.1:0-10606 GCA_032270985.1 Heliamphora pulchella | reverse complement strand
GAAAACCTCGTACCGATTGGTGAAGGGGACCAAACGATCATACTCATCTGCTAATACCTTGAACTCCGTGAAATAGTCTAAGAAAGGCCGTTCTCCCTACTGTTTCCTGAAGATCTCCGCATCACATCATATAACCGGAACAGGTCATTAATCGAGGCAAATGTCTTCTCAAGTATGGCCCATACCTCTCGAACAGTCGTGGCATTAGTCACCAGTATCTCAACAGAAAACTCCATTAAATTCAACATTTTACTCAGTAATCGGGCGTCATCTCGCTTCCACCACTTATACTCATCAAATCCCTTCTCCGGAGGATCTTCAAACAAATGGTCTTCTTTTTCCATACTTTCAACTGTAAGTAATACATTTTTCTTCCATAATACATATGTTTGCGGTCCAGTCAATTTCGAATCCACCAATCGTGTGGATAACGAAAATACATCTGTGATTCTTCTTTGTCTATTAGGTCTCACTAGAGAGTCCTCAACTCTTGTGGAACTTTTTTTCGACATCACAATAACTAAATGGTAAATCTCAAGGAATCATGAGGAAACAAACCAAGCAAACGGACACACCCACACCTTCAATCATACATATATGGACCGCGAATCACATTGTCAACTCATCTCCATGAAATAAGAAATACTGCAGTAGCCCTTAGACCCTCAAACCAGCAGTCGATGAAAGACGCTTAAACTGCGAATCACACAGTCGCCAGAACAGTTTCCAATTGCCGGTCACCGGAAAAGTCACCGAAAAACAGAAAAGTCGCCAAAAAAGCGACAGAAGGCGCTATCGGTGCTGAGCAAGGACAATCGACGCTGAAAAGTGAGAGAACCGAGGCTGTCGGTGCTTGAAATAGGGAGAACAGTGGTAGTTGACGCCGGAAAGAAAGAGAGCAAAGGTCGCCGGCGCTGGAAGAAGGGAGAAACAAGGTCGCCGGTGCTGGAGAGAGGCGGTCGGGGACTGTAGAAGGGTCGTCGTTGGTCATCGTTGGTCCGCTAACAGGGTCGAGGACTGTAGAAGGGTCGTTAACTACCACTAAACCAGGTCGGCGAGTTTAGGGTTTGGTGAGTATTGTAGCTGTGGCTGTGACTGGCTGGTGGCTGGTGGCTGGTGGCTGGTGGCTGGTGGCTGGTGGCTGGTGGCTAGAGGAGGGAAGCTAGGGTTAGGGTTTCGTGGCTGGTGACTGGTGGTTGTGGCTAGAGGAGGGAGGCTAGGGTTAGGGTTTCGTGAAGGCTAGGATTTTACTTTAGCTCTGATACCATATTAAGAATAATGAAAAGCCGTACATTAGTAGTTTATTATTATTATTATATAATTATTACCTGGTGTGTGTGGGTATATGGTTGTCATAGTAGTTCCCTAGTTTTATTATAAATAAGAATGTTTTCCTACCCATTAAGGTACGGCTTTCTATTATTCTTAACAGTAAAATATTTTACAACGAAAAATATTTTTTTTATGTAAAACAACTTTTTAAGAAACAATTTTTTCCTTTTAATTTTGCAGTGTTTGGTTGGTTCTTCAAAAATGTTTTTTTAAATCAAAATACGCTACTATTTTAACACATTCTATTACCGCCACCATTATCCCCATTCCCCACCACCATCACCACAACCACCATTTCCACTCACCACTATCCATCCCACCACAAACACCATACCCCACCACCCCCATAATCAAAGTCACAGCCACCACTACTACCATCCAACTACAACTACCACTACCACCGCCTGTCATTGTCACTACCATCATTCCCACCATCGTCGCCATCACCATTACTGCCGCTGCTTCAAACACCACCACCGCCGCCCATTTCCACCCCCCCCCAGCACCATCACACTACCATCACCACCACCTCCTCCTCCACCACCACCACCGCCACCACAGTTGTCGCCCCACCGCCACTCTCACCACTGCCACACCTACCGCTACTGCCACCAACGCTCCCATGGGATGCAGTGGTAAAAAGGATATAGACTTATAAATGTATTGAACATATAACCCTTGACATAATTGAATGGAAAAAAAATTCATGTAACCGATCCCAAATGATTAGGACACAAGACTTACTTTGGTTTGGTTTAGTCGCCAGCTTAGTAAGGATTCTACCATGCAAGAAAATAACTCAAGTAGATTCACCCATGCATTGAACACTATGTCCAAATAGTTCAATAACATGGTGAACAAAAAAATGCATTTTTTATTAGTTACTACAGTTAACTCAATTATCCACAACATTGTTGCATGACTACAAAGAGGTATATATTAATTACTTGAAGTTTCAGCTCATTTTGATGCTTCTTAACTAATACTTTTCGTAATCCACAAACATCCTTAAAATGCATCTCAATTGAGAAAACTAAGTTTTGAGGTCCATGGAAAAAGTTTGCAAGAAATGCTTGCACATAACAAAACTAAAATAACAATGATACTTTGCAGTAATTAGCTTTAAAAGTACAAGCCAATGATCAGCCGATCTAGATCACTATATTCTAAATAAACCTCCAGGTTGTTTTCTCAATAAACAAGGAATTTTAAGCTGTCAAGAACTTTTCACTTCGTGAAGCTCATATAGCTAAGACCATGCTCACAAAGAAAGTTATCAATGTTTTTACACCAAACTGAGAGCAAGTCTTCCACCAAACAACAATGCATAGTTGGTGAGTAATCAATGCAGTTACAAGTATTCCAGAACAAGTAACCACAAAACTATTTGGCAGCTCTCACATGTTTTCTCATCATTCAAAATGCAACCACCACCCATCCAAGAGCTTGACAGCCAGCACTCCCTTGTACACAACAGAAAACTACAGAGTAGTATATTCTTACTATTAATTGTAGTTTCTGTTAAAAAGGATTATCACCATGTCTTACCTTTATGAGTGCAGCAGCATCCTCTTCAGCTGTACCACCTATCTCACCAATTAGAATGATACCTGAAATATAATGTGCATGCTTAATTAGGTTTCAAGTGCTAAATATACTTTCCGAATCAAATCTTTATGCTCAATAATTCTGCTCTCAAATAACCAACAAGGGTGTGTTGAGGTTTCAAGAGCTGAATATACTTTCTGAATCAAATCTTTATGCTCAATAATTCTGCCCTCAAATTACCAGCAATGCTCAATAATTCTTGCTCCCTTCCCCACCCAACTGTTGGCAGAAGGCTGGAAAAAGACAAGAATCTATTGTACCACATTGGACAGGGTTAAAAAAATGTAGAAGTGCTAATGACACAGAAAACAGAGCGAGGTAAGGAGACTTAAAAAAATACCAAATAATCTTCAATACAGAAGACAAAAAGCTCAATGCCCAATTTGCAGGAAAACTATAACAAGGAAAGCTTCCACAATGGAAGCAAATTTCTTCCGAAAACTGGATGGACTTTAGTGTCATAGACCAAAAGATGCCGATGATAAAATATATTTAAATTGGAAAATATTGGAACTTGACAGGACCAATTTCCTTTCTTCGTTAGAACACCATCGAGCAATACCAAAAGGTAAGGTTTGTTTCCCACATCGATCTAGTTCAGTTACATTCAGCAGTGCAATCGTGTACCACATAAGGTTAGCATAGAGCAGGCTGTTACTTTCCTCTTCTATCTTTCTAGGCTTTCAATTTCCTATTTAAAGTGATGTATAGCAAGCATAATCAAGGTCTAAAGACAATCTATAGATCCCCATTGAAGCCTCAAAACATGCAGACAATTGCATGTTGAAATACATCAACCAGAATATCAGGTTGTCTAGTTAGAAATTCTACCAAATTTCTTCCAAATCCAGCCAAACGGTTAATCACTCACCTTTAAGCCCTCACTGTTTCCCAATAAATCAACCAATCCATTTCAAGGGAAGAGATTAGCCATCATAATGTGAGATACCACAAAAATCATAGACGTGGCACACAAAAAGTTATTACCTAGGAAGCAGATGTTAGTACAACATCAGTCATGCTAAAAAACAGATTAGCTTTACCTGCCAATGTGATGAGATCATGCTGACCTCTATAAATCAATCCATTGGAACACTTCCAAAGACAACAGGAAGAAACTTAAAATCTTAACTCTTATATGGCTCAACATCTTCTGACTTCTATCTCGTTAACTGTAACCAAAATAGAAAACAGATTTTATCCCTCCCAGAGTTCTAAATAATGGCCTGATCAATAGGTAATGGTTTTTCAAGGTACTAATTGGATTATGAACAAAAAAAATCAATGTTACGGGATTGACTGGAGTATTGATCGCATATTAATACCGTATTGACCGATATGCCGCACTGTTAGACGACAAGAACTCAGACGAAAGTTGTGAGTAGTCAAATGACTTGGGGAGCAGAAAGAATGGTTTAGAATGGCATGTTTCCATAACAAAATAAATGGGTCTGGAAACTATTTGGAGGTTAAGGAAGTGGATTTGGTGAAGAGGGAGGTGCTATGTGTTCTAGAATCTTGCTTTGGAAATGGCTGAAGAGGCTTTGCTAATGTGTTATTAGATTTTGATCAAAGAAGCCAGATGGGAATCGATGAGGGAGAGAAGGACCTATCTGGAGGGTTCTGGTTTGTCTTCTTGGCCAGATAAAAGGCTGATGCTGGATGGTAGGGCAGAGGTTGAGTGCGACATCGAGGTGGATTACAACTCTTCAAAGGAGGTGGGGATTAACTTGGGCAGTGTTTCATAGGGTGGCTGGGTAGCAGTGCTTAGACCCCATCCCGATGGTTGTGTCCTTTGAAAGAGGTTTTCTTGTGAGAGGGACAGATGGTGTAGGTTGGTGATGGCCAAGTATAGGAGGGAGTGGGTAGACTAGTATTTTGCCATAGGTCTCTATTCTTAGGGGTTGGCCTCTAGAAATGTATTAGAAAAGGGTGGGATGTTTTTGTGGGTTTCTTGAGAATGGTGGTGGGGATGGGAGGTAGGTTAAGTTTGGTCTTGTGTGTGTGTGTTGTGGTTGGGGAAGGGGGGGGTTACGAAACGCTTGCCTAGGTATTGCAGTGGATCGATATGCATCAATGGCAGACCACCTCTGGAGGGAGGGGGATTCAGTGGTGTAGGACATCTTGTGGAGCACGGAATTGCAGCATTAGGGGACGGATGACATATTAGCTCTTATGAAGAGATTGTACTACTTGCCAAGTCTTGAGACAAAAGAGGACATGTTAAAATGGAGTTTGGAATCCTTTGGGTCATTCTAGGTGAGGTCTTTTTATAAGACTTTATGTGGGACTCATGTTAATGATTTTCTTTGAGGGCTATTTGGAAAACTTCGGCTCCAGGAAGATTTTTGAGTTGGTGTTACTTTTCCAAGAGGAATAGGGAGTTAGAAGATCATCTCCTTATTAGGTGTTTTCTCAAATGTTTTGAAACTTTCGTTTTGTTTTTTTTTTGGGCGAAGAGAAAAGGCAGAAGAAGAGTTGGCCAATGATTCCATTATGTGTGATGTTTGCTCATTAGGCAAGAATTTTTCGTAGACCTCTCTAAGATAATAGTCTTTTTTGTGCAATTCCAAATGTAAAGTAAGTCTTCGTATCTTATTGGTAAAATTGAATACTTGAAATTCAATAGATCCCCAATTTTCTTCTTTTTCTTTTTGTGAAATAACGTAAATGGATAAATTTTTTACCATAAAAGAATTCCCCTCCCCTTATTTGCAAATATGAATTTTAACAATTAGTAATAATAATACTAGTGATTTTAATATAGTGTACACAATTTATTTTTATGGAATCCTAATTATATTCATAAACAAAAAAATTCAATTTTTTGTTGATTGAAGAAAAAGTTGTATATTAATTCTGGAAACAGTAATGATAGATAGAAGGATATCTATGTATATCATTTCAGTGAAAATTTTTGTAAAATTATGTAATTTACGGATTAATTAAGCGTTTCTTCTTTTTAATATTTGTAACGCCCCGAACCAGGGTCAACAAGAAAAATCCATGAAAACATCGTTTTGGGATTATCACGATCCATCAAAACCGCCCGTACACAACGGGTCAACAACCGAAACACCATAGAAAACCGAAACCTTTGAAAAACGCACAACCGAGGGTTTATTTAATACAAAAGAGCAGCCCGAAAGCCATGGTCACGATCCCCGATAGCCAAGCTTTTAAAACAAGAAAACAAAATTTTCTGAAAATATCCCAGACCGCTCGATCGGTCCAATGACTGCTCGAGCAGTCCTCACAAGGACACTGGATTTTTCGATAAAACACCGAAAACAGAATGTTTGCAAAAACCGCTCGACAGACCGCTTGAGCGGTGCGTCGGGCGGTCTGACTCCGGACCAACTTTTAAAACATAAACTTTTTCCTTCCCAACCCTTTAACATTTTTCAACATTTGTAAAACCTCACAAGGCACACCAAGCCAAGGAAAACCAACCAAAACGAGGTTCCAAAATCCTCCCTCGGGGCATAAACATTTTTTAAAGGATAAACCACACCAAAGCGGAAAACAACACCCAACCCGAGGTCTCGCCCTCAAGAATAAAAGGCATACATGCATTAAATATAAATGCCACCAGGCTTACAATAGATAAATCCAAAACTTTAAACGTCGATATCAATACGCGATCCAAAAAGAAACAAAAGGAAGATTAAAAGGGTCTTCCGACACATCCGGCTCCTCTTGATCAGCCTGCTAATCATACGTGCCTTAAAAATATTTTCAAATCCCACACGGTGAGCCGAAACCCAATAAAAAACAGACTAACATGAAATAAAAGCAAAGCATGCTAGCAGAACAATATGAATGTCCCGACTCTCTCTTGAGCCACGAAAACGATTTTACCTTTCAAACCACAAGTTTTCACATAAACTCCATAACGCTAAACAATTTATCAAAACATAACTCATCGACATTAACGGTTTCACACAAACCATGATAATTCACACGCAATTCATGTAATGCATCTTCACGGGCTTTCACTGTAGGATGAATATCCGCCCCTCATTATGCATCTTTATGGGCTTTCACCAAGAGACCAATATCTGCCCCAACTAATGTATGAATGCACAGAAGTTTGCACGCACACAGCCATGTACAAACGCCACATTCACATAACACGTCATCCATCAACCCTAGAGACCGACGATCAATAAAACGAAGCCCAACCCCATGGGTTAGCTCCAAACCTTCAAAAGTTTCAATTTTTGCAAACATTTGCATAAATCCTTCCGATTTTTCAAAACTCACCTTTTTGAAAATCATGAACCCATACACATCCATCAATTTCGAATAAAACCATAAAAACACTTTAAAAACCTTTTCGTCCAACCAAACATGATTTAAGCACATAAACCAACTTTTTATGCATTTTTAAACGGTAATAACACATTAAATTTTACGTAGCACCCCTTTAAGACATGAAAGTCTAGGATCCTACCACATAGAGTCACAAACTCAAAGCTTTACCAACCGGCGAAAAACCAAAGCCGCCGAAACATGATTCTGTTCAGATGGATGTGAAGCCCACGGCGAGTACATCGAGAATCCACTCTCCAATTACCAAGATCCGAGCCCGAACACACCCAAAACCTAGAGAGAAGACAGAGCTTTTGGTCTAGAGTTTGAGGAGAGAGAAGAGGAAGCTTACAAGACAAGCTATGCACAAAACCCAAGCACTCCGCTGCCTTTTAAAGCAGTCTGCCCGAACAGACCAATCGAGCGGTCTTTTGACCGCTCGAGCAGTTCTCCATTCCGCTGCACCACTGTCCCAATTTCAAACGAGCATATCTCTTTCGTTCAAACTCCGAATAGGCCCTTCTTGTTCCCAAACTGAAGCTCCGGAAGTCTTCTTTCCAATGATTCAAACCTCATACCAGAATTCATCTTGTACAAAGAGTTGTGACCAAATTAGTAAAGGTATGTCACTTTCCTTCACACACTTTTCACATATTTTTGTCCGAATATCCCTTAGAACCTCATCCAAGCTCACAATGCTCACCTAAAATATCACAAAGATCAAATGATTCAAACCTCATACCAGAATTCATCTTGTACAAAGAGTTGTGACCAAATTAGTAAAGGTATGCCACTTTTTTTCACACACTTTTCACATATTTTTGTCCGAACATCCCTTAAAACCTCATCCAAGCTCAAAATGGTCACCTAAAATATCACCAAAATCAAATTTTAACTCCTACTCCCACCAACACTTAATCTTTTTTATTAAAAAAAAAAAAACGAGTCGGGATCTCACAATATTTGCCAAATAATTTTGGGTAATTCTAATCTTTTAGCATTATAGCTTGTTTTATTAGGACTAACATTTATTTGTATTAATTGTAACAAGCCGAAAAATATAAAAATAAAAATAAAAATAAATAAATAAATAAAATTAAATAAATTACTGTTATTTGAATGGGGCTGGGATTACAACCGACGGGCAAAGGGGGATTAATATCCCCTTATTCATTGAATCGATGAATCAACCCCTCATTCATTGAATCGAATAATCAATCCCCCCCTCATTCATTGAATCGACAAATCAACCCCCTCATTCATTGAATCGACGAATTAACCCCCTTAATTTGTAAATTCAATGTTCGATTGGGGCTGGGGCAAATATAAATTGGAGGACTTTGAGAGGTTTTCTGCACAAGTGAAAAGGAAAGGTAGAAAGAAAGAAAAAGAGAGTGAAAGGAGAGTTACCGTCAGCAGCTAGCCTGGCCGACCCTCACCACCGAAGCTGCCAATCTCACCGCTAACCACCATCGGCACCTACCACCACCGGCGACGCCCTCGACGACCTCGCCGACCATCACCGCCGCTGCCAAAAAGCCCCGACGCCTTCAATTCCTAATTCGGTTCAGTACTCTCTCTCCCCCGTTTCCTTCTCTACAATTTCTGATTTGTTTTGGCTACTTGATGTTTGGGTTAGGTCTTGTTTGGCCAGATCTTTGATTATTTTGAGTTTTGTTTTTGTTTAGGTTTAATATTTTCTATTTTTGGTTAAGTTTTGTTTAGGATTATTTTATTCTATCTCAGTAACTTTTTATTAAGTAATAATAAAAGTAATAATAATAATAATAAGAAGAAGAAGAAGAAGAAGAAGAAAAAGAAGAAGAAGAAGTTTTTATATATATTAAAAAAAATGATGAATTTTTTATAAGTCTAAAATGTTTAATGAAAATCATGTTTTAAATTAAACTAGTATATATTTTATGAAGATAATAACCATTTAAATTGATTTATCATTTTTGTTAAGGCAAATAATAATAGTATTACCCTTAATAAATATATATATATATATATATATATATAAAGATAATATTTTAGTGGTTTAAACGTGATTAAGTTAAAAAGTTTTGAAAATAAAATTATTCATGAAATTATGATTTAAGTTATATAAAGAGTTATACAAAAATATAACTTACTCTATAAATTTTCAAAATTAATAAAATTATCTAAGACAATAAAGATATTGTTATTCACAAATTAGTAAACGAAATTTTATGAATAAAATAGAATGATTAAGTTTTACTTAGTTAACAAGTTTTGAAAAGAAATATTCAATAATTTTAAGAAATTAAATCAAGATAAAAAAAATTTACAAAAACTTAATAGATTTTCGGAATTAACAAAATTATCTAAGTTAAAAAGGTAGTAAATAAATAAAAATATATTTTTTTTTATAATTATTATAGATTTGAGTTAAAAATTAAAATAAGTTAAATTGTAAAACCTTTTCCTAAATTTAAATCTAAAGAAAAACTTATCGAAACAAATAAATTTTTAATAATAGTTTTTTTTATGCCAAAATTAAAAAGCAAGTAAATTAAGTGGCTAAAATATTTTACACTTGTTATTTTAGATTTGGAGTTTTGAAGGAATCGCAAATAAAATTCTGCCAAATCAGGTGAGTTCTTAGATATTTTGTTTTCTTATCTTTTCTTCACATGTTATGAGATCTCGAAATTAAAATTAAGCCATGAATGTCTGCTATATTTTTCGGGCTAGTGAGCCTCTATATACATGAGTTTTGAATACACGATAAATGTATTGATAAAAGTTTGGAAGATCCTGACTCGGGGGACAGTAAAGATACCGAAAGGTCCCTACTCGGGGGGCCAGGAAAAGAATACCGAAAAGTCCCTACTCGGGAGACAGAAAAAGAATACCGAAGGGTCTCGACTCGGAGGGACAGGAAAAGCATACCAGAAGGTCTCTACCCGGGGGGACAGGAAAAGAATACCGAAAGGTCCCTACTCTGGGAGGACGGGAAAAGAATACCAAAGGTCCTTGCTATTCGGGAGGACAGAAAAATAATACCAAAAGGTTCCGACTCAGGGGAAGGAAAATACCGAGGGTTAGATGGAATAAGGATGAAAATCAGTATGATATTTGGTACAAAGTAAAAAGGTTTTAACTATATATAAAGTTAAACTTGGATAATTCATGGCAAACTAGAAATCTTGATATTTTTTAATTCATACTAGCTGTGCTAATGAACGTTGAAACATTTCAGGTAATGCATGATGGAATGAAGAATTGGTAGCCGAAAAAAGAAAATTTAGAGTTCATTTCAATTTCTGTATTGCATTTCAATTCTTGTATCTAGTTATAATGTTTGAATGTCGAATGCACTATTAGA
>JAULJZ010140776.1:0-10607 GCA_032270985.1 Heliamphora pulchella | reverse complement strand
TTGTTAACTTTCTCTTTCTATTCTGGCTCTAATAATGAGATATAGAGATAATACATCACATCCTTACTCTTGATTGCTCCATTGCCATTCATGTATTTGTGCATTTTTAAAAAAAATAATAAATATAATTCTAAAATATAATTATATCACTATTCAATTATTTAAGTAATAATAATAATAATTTATTCGCTGAGCTCTAATAAATTATTGTTTTGCATTTAAACTGTACCATGGAGAGAATATTGAATGCCACTCACTTAAACGATGTCCTCACACAATCTAAATACCATGCTCGAAAGATATTTAGAAATTATGATACATTATTTTATATTAGTCGTAAGTAAAAAAATGATATATAAAAAAATTATAAGTTATTATTAATAATTTGAGTTTAAGCATCTTGAATAATGTGAAGAGTTGAATCAAATGGTTAAAGATGTAGAGAGAAACGAAAAAATACCGAAATCACCAAGATGACTTTGAGCGATAAAACTAGGATTGTTTCCGAACTCAAGTTATATAAAAATAAAAGAAAAAAACTATAACAACTTCTTTTTGACTTATTGCCCTATTGTCATTTAACTTAAAATTATCTTAAGCTAAGACTTTTTATCTTATTTTCTTTTAACTTTTAAGTCACTCTTAAAATTTATCAAATGAACTTTTTAATTATTTAATTTAAAATAAGTTAAAGCAAAAAAATTTAATTTTAAGCCAAATTAACAAATGAGGTCAAAATTTGATGGAATCAAACTGTAAGTAATTCCATTAACCTTACATATTTTATAATATAATATGGTAATTGATGAAAATAAATAAATTAATAAAATATTATTTGTGACCTTTAGATATAACTAATAATCTAGATGTCACACCCACCTTTTTTTAAGATGCAAAAATCAAAACTTAGTTTAACTTGTATCTATACAAGTTAAACTAGATTTATTTATTCATAAATATAAAAGTATTATATATTTTAGGGATACATTATCCCAACTACTCTAATTAGATTAGACAAAGGTTTCATACTCCTTAACTCGGTACCAAAACAACTTCTGATTGATAATTGTGATGGACCAACTCTTCTAACCATTCTTGCTATCTGCAACCACAAAGATTATAGGAAAGTGCACTTAATATTATATTGAACAAAATAAAAAATAATCATTTAAGAATACTAAAAATATTATACTTTTCACAAGAGATGTAAAAATGCTAAGTCACAAAATCTCACAATTTATACTGAACTTTTCTTAATCTTTGTAATTGTATCACTTTTCATATTAATGCTTAATAGCTACAATTTATCATTTCTCAGAAATAGTTTTGTATTCACAAGTATTCGTACTTGACAGGATAGTATAACTAAAATTAAACCATTCCCAACATACAATTCCATCAAACAATTCGTTGGACTAACGCACACTCGCACGGGGCACCACACAATACCTCAACAGGCAAACACACACCCCTTTAAGCGATAGGGCACAGCAGAATACCTTGATAGGCTAACGCGCACCCCTTTCTAGCGATGGGATATCGCATACTGCGTTAATAAGCTAACACACACCCCTTTTTAACAATGGGATGCCACACAATATCTTAATAGATTAACACACACCTCTTTAAGCGATAGGGCACTGCGCATTACCTTAATAAGCTAACATACACTCCTTTCTGGCGATAGGGCACTCCACACAAGTTCACACAAAGTGAATATTTCTTAGTAACTACTCTCATACAGGGCAAATTCTTTCACACCAAAGGATATTACTAATATCGTCCATATTTTATACACTTATCTTCTCTAATAATATAATTAGCATACTTTTGAAATAACAATACCTTCAAAGATATAAATAGCATCTTCAAAGAATCATAAGATTTGAATGTGAAAAAAATAATACTATCACAAGTTCACATAGTTCAAAACAGAAGTAATCAAGCAAGTTTTAAAACATAATTTATGTAATTCAATTCAAAATAATACTAAGTACTCTCACATTGATTTAAGCGCGACAAAACTATTTCTGCATTCCCGTTCCCAACTTCTTAATATTTTTGTAATAGGACCTTGGTGCCTAGCAAGAAGTCAAATCTACATGTAAGTGTGGGATACTAATATCTTAGAATTGTGCTTAACTTATCTAAAGATTTTATTTACATTGATGTATCCTAGTAAATTCGTAAATTTTTAAATTTTCAATTAAATACTTGAAAATTCGTTAAAAATACATAAGATTTAACTTAAAATCTTATTTCCATAATGTAACTAAACTAGATTTTTTAAAAAATAAGTAACATTTTTTTAATTCTATTTTAGTCTAAAAGCTAAATTCTTTATTAAAATCCTTCAATTTTAAACTCCCATTTTTAGTTAAAAGTTGGCTTAACTAAAAATGTAAATTTGGAAGAAATCTTTTAAATTAACTTAATTTATTCTTAATTTAGTCTTTGGAAGAACAAAATTTTTTATTTCTTTAAATTTTAAATTGCTCATTATTTTTACATAAAAGAGCTACTTTCTTTTGAATCTAATTATAACTAAAAAAAATACTAAGTTGTACCTTTTAATAAGAAACTTTTTAAGTTTATATTTTTCTTTACTTTATCTCTTTAGTTAAAAGAATTATAAATTATTATTATTATTATTTTTTTTTTATTTTTTAAATATATCGAAAAGATTTTGGGCTCAATTTTTAAAATTAAACATAACGTTTTGTTAGGAATTTTATTTGAACATTTTCTACTGATATATATTATTATTTATTTATTTTTATGACAAATTGTCAAATATTATATTATTCTAAGGAGTTTAACTAACTGGGCCGAAAATTACAATTGACACGTGTTTTATTTTTATTAATTGTTAAGGTACGAGTTATTACATTAGATGCTTGCTTCTAATTAACATATCAACTTGATATTATTAAAATAAATTAATCCATATATGAATTACTCTTATTAGGATTCGATTGGAAACTAGTTTAAAAATTAATTTTTTTACTTTTTGTATTTTTAGCAAAAAAGTTAAATTAAGTTTAAAATAGATTGTTTAGTAACTTAACTTTTAAGCTAGTACTTTTGTTTTTTGTTCAACGTGGACAATTTTATTCTTTTATATATTTAATATTAACAATTATATTTAGTTAGTAGTGGTAGTAAATAAGTTATGAATATAGGGTATTATTATATTTTAAAAGTGATGGGAGTTTGAATAGAATATTCTGAACGTTTGTATTTTGATATAATTTTTTGACTTTTTAGTTTTTTAATTTTTTTTTCAAACGAATAATTTTGACTTTTTCGTGTTTTTAGCCAAAAATCTAAAAAATCAATACTACCAATCAAGGCCTAAATTAAATACTCAATTCTACCCCTAAAAGCAATAACAGTCGTGCTATTATCCTTAAAACTACAACTTAAAAACAAAAAATAAGGATATAATAGATATTTTAAAAAGTTTTTTTAAACAAGCAACCCTAAACAAGTGATCCCCAAAATCTGTTCTTTTTTTAATTTCTTTTAAAAAGTTATGACTTTTTAAAAGTTAAATTTTTTAAACATTCTAAATATGGGCTTAATCCTCGTTATAAGGTCCTTTACTGAATAATTACCAAAAAGAACAAAACAAAATTGTATCCAAACATGGTCAATCATACAAATTCCACAAGAAAACGATTGCTTTTAAGTTGACCGATTAACTTTTTTCTTGCCGTATTTATTGAAAAGTTTCAATCTAAGGATGGAGAATAATACTCGGATTAGGATTCCGAACACGCCAAACCCGCACACTGAATATTTGTAAATAATATTAAAATATTGTGAATGATAAGAAAAATTTAAGAAAAATGAGAGAAAATGAAAAAATTATCACCTAGTTAAATTGCACTAAAAGACTAGAACGTCAAAGAAAGAAGCTGTTGATAGCAACGTGAGAATAACTCAATGCCACCCACAGTGATATGATCTCGTGAGATTCGTTTTCCAATCAAAGAGTTTTATTTGATAGTGCGACTCTTAAAATGTCGCACAGTACTTAAAAGTATACAATAATTTCTCACATAAGTGTTGTTCAAAGTCGTAACTTCTGATTATGGATTGTAAGTACTTTTTTTTCGCATTTGACTTACAAATACAAATAATAATAAGTATATTAGTAGATATGACTTTAACCATGTTATTAAGTTGATCATGATCTTCACTTTGAACAATATAGCATGACATAATCTAAAGGAGGGAGACATAGGGCACGTTTTTTCAAGTGTTTGAATGATTATTTCTTATTTAAAAAAAAATAAAATAAAATTATTTGGGACTTGCCACATCATTTTTTTCAAACCAATCAAGTTTCATATGTAAAAATGAAGAAAATACTCTATGGGGGAAAATAAGTACATTAGGCTATTGATGTGGAGTATCTAGTCAATATATGTGGGTCATGTGTTCATTTAATATAGGGATGTGCGGGTTTGGAGGTCATTGGCACAATCCAAGTCAATTACTTGGTCTGTTTTTATTGATCCCAAGCAACTGTAATAAAAGCCGAACTCCTTTATGTGAACTCGCAAAGCCTTTCAATTAACCCGACCTCTTCAACTTATGCAAAGATGAGAACACCGTTAGTACTTTTTGGTTAGGTTTGATCGGAAGGTACTCCGATGTTCAAGTTAGACTTCTCTCTGAGAGCAATTCTAAGCAAGAATTGGAATAAAAATTGTGTACCTTTTGTGCTTGGGGTGTTTGTCTTTTTATAGGGGTCATACATGAGTAGTTTGTCTTTTTGTGACTTTGTTATTGATCCTTTAGAATATGAGATTTTTCCTTATCTCTATGGCAATCCCTCGCTATTTAGGATGTCTTTCCGTCTTATCCGAACTGCTGTTACGGGGGATTGAATCTCCTTGGGTGATAATCTCACCCAAGACTTTTCATTAATATGTATAAATTATCATGGACTTTTCTCTCTTTGGGGTGATCTGAATTAGACCTGAACTGTCCTGTTTGGGTAGCTCGAATAGAGGTCTATTTATCTTGGGCCTTAGGCCCAGGTCTTGATTCACCTTTAAGGGTTAAAGGTTGATTTGTGAGTAAAAAATAACACATCAAAATACTGATGTGATGTACTTAACCAATATATGTGCATCAATATTCTTTTAATGTAGAGATATATTGATGTGCAATAATCACTGTCTTTTAATATAGGGTTATTATTTTAGCTTATGAATACATAATGTATATGTATTAATTAAATACACCACATTAATATAACGTAACATTTTCTATCCACCCAAACAAAGAGGGGGGCACGGATGTTTGGGTTTAGAGTCAAAGTGAGTTGGGCTTGAACTTTGGTAGCAAAGTCATGGGCTAAATAAGCAAGGCCGACCAACATCTTTGGAGGAGTGTAACAAGACAAACGGCTTGTTTGCTATGGGAATGTTAGGTTGGATAGGATTAGAAAAAGAATGTATGGTACCTACTTTGGCCTCGTTTGTCAATCGGCTTAAAATTGAGGTTTTTGATTTTTTGCTTAAAACTAAAAAAGTCAAAAAGTCCCGTTTAGAAATTTAAATTTTTTTAGCCTTTTTTCATTTTTGTTTTTTACATAAAATAATTTTATATATTTTTTAAAAAATATCGTAATTTTTATTACACATATTCATTTTTTATAAAAATTATATTTTTAAAATCTACTCATCAAAATCTAACAAGATCTATATTGAATATAAAATTATGTACAAATAAATTTTAAAAAAATATAATTGCCTTGTGACTTAAAATCATCCTTACGGTTCACAAAATGAACTTTATGCTTATTTAGCTTAAAACAATTTTAAGTAAAAAGTCGAACTTAAAGTCAGGTTGCCCAACGAAGTCTTTGTAAGAGCTTGTCTCTTTAAACTGTCAATCTCATTTTAGTTTTGTTGGACTGAATTAAATAATTTAATAGATTTTATATTATTAGTACCGGATTCGTGAGATTAATAATAGTACCAACGATATTATAAATTACTGGGATTCGAGTAATACTTTACTTCTATTCAACGGCCAAAAATAACTATACACTTGTTATTTTATTCTTTATTCTAATATAACAATTATGAATTAACCTTCTCACCGTATGTTTAACACTATTCATGATCTCATAATATGTTAAACTTGTTTTTTTCCGCATAAATTTATTAAATTATCTATTAATGCAATACACTTATATAAAAAGAAAATATATTTTCGTAAAATCTCATCTTGCGAATCAAACAAGTCCAAAATATAAGCAAGGTCTTGAGTAATCTCGGAGCCCAAATCTCCACCGTCTAGGGTCATTAAATATATATGGCTCTGTTTGGGCTATTTTATTTTTATTTTTTAAAACTTCTTTTATCTTTTGATTAAAATTTTTTACTTTTTCGAATCGTTTCGATGAAATAAACCAAAAATAAAAAAATATTAATCGAAAGATAAAAAAACAAGTTCACTAAGCTTATGTTTGGCCTAGCTTTTTTCATTGATTTTTTGCTTAAAAACCTTTTAAAAAATCCACTTGTTTGGTCTCTTGTTATAATCAATTGGCTTTTTTTTAAACATATTTTCACATCAATTTTTTTTATAAAAAAAATAGCCAAAAATCCAACAAAAAGACAAAGTCAAGAGACAAAAATAAGCAACATAAAATTTAGTTTATTGGCTTATTTTTGTCTTTTTTGAAAATTTTATATTATTATAAAAAAATTAGTTTTTCAGCTCGTCTCAATGAAAGTATAATAACTTCACTAAATAATGAAAAAATTACTAAATACAAAAATAAGTCAGGTAAAATAATCAAATAAATAATTATCCCAAACAGGGCCTTATTGGTTTTGTTCATCTATCTATTTTTACCTGCGAAAATGTGCCTCCTGATGGATTAATGGCAAATAATGGTTTTCTTTTCCCTCAAATGGACCCCAAAATAATTAAGCAAATTCTATGGGAAAACAGGCCCGCTCTGGGCCCATTGCACAAGCCCAGAAAGCCATTTTTTAGGCCTAAAAAAATAAAAGAAGGGTTTCGCCAAGAGAGCTTTAATAGGGCCATGTAACAATTTTATAAATTTTTTTTATTTTTTAAATCTAAAATCAAATAAATTTTTTTATAAAATAATTAATCTAGATATTTAATAGAAAGACTGAAACAAAAAAGAAATAGTACAAAACACTTAGTTAATGCTTTATTTAAAAGGAAATCATAATTAAAATTAAATAATTTTTTTGTATTTATTTCTTTTCATAATTCCTTCTTTCATGTTTCTTTCTTCCCATAATTCATTATTCTCGTATTAACGAATTAATTGATATTAAAATCCAAAATTTTGAAAATTTAGGATCAATTGATATTCTTCTTCCATGTTTGATTGGCTAATATATTTTTAAAACTAAAACAAATTTTAAAAGGAGACTCCCATAAAAGATATATTCATACCTATTGAAAGGAGTTAACATATCTTGATATTTTGGAATTTAAATAACAGTAATGCTATAAATTCAGAAACGATATTCAGAAAAATATCCAAAAAATGATCTGGATAATTGAGATTCATTGAAGTGTGTTCCACATCTTATTAAATATGTATCTCAACTATCCAGATCACTTTTTGGATATTTTTCTGGGTTTCGTTTACGAGTTCATAGCATTATTGTTTAAATAAAATTTCATGAAAAGAGAGTTTAGCTCCTTGTTCTTTTTGGGCAGCACGAAGTTTCATGATCTCCACACTCATAATGTTGAGGGTGCTAGTGTCGTGATCGAAATCTCGCTCAAGGGATTTGGGGAATTTGTGAGTAGGCCACTTGTTTTGGCGGCGTTTAAGTTGGCATGGAGAATTTCTCCCCAAGCGCTTCTTTTAAGAACCTTTTGGTTGGTTACGGTGGTTTGGCCCCTACTACCAGTTAAGATAGCTCGTGGCGACATTGTTATGGAAACCTCTAACAAGGCTTTAGCTAGCTTTTTCCACTAACGACGCCAAATGTACAGGGGTGAATCTATAGAGGTAATGAGAACGTGAAAAACTAATATTTTTGTGGGTTTTCTTGACTCGATCTGTCCTACAATAGAGAAAATAGTGAGACTACTTGGCAAGCGTGTGCCAAAAAGTCCATCCGGTGCTTAAGTTAGTGTCTAGTATGCATAAAAGATGAGAAGCTCCAACTACAGAGTTCTCTAGTTATTTTGACAGGTTTTCTAGGAACGAATTATGTGCGTACCTTATAAGGGATCCAGGCTACTCTCTAGGTGAGATAGCATTATTCGCCTATAACTATATTATAATGCCCGCCGCCATAGAAGGGGTGAGTTTGTTAGGGATGTCGGGAATAAATCGGTTGCCATTAATACAGGATTCTAAGGTCATGTCATTCTCATTAATGATTTCTATCTCAATGATATAAGAATTTATTCATTAGAGAAAATCTAAATATGACCCACATAGGTATTTATAATTATTTATAATTATTTAATGAGTAGTAAATAAAAAAATAACCATTAATTAGATGATTATTGGTGAAAAATCATATTTTTTGTGAATAGGTACCTATTATGAATATGTACAATTGGTATTCTTTGACGAAATTATATCGTTGCTTATAAATAAATATGGGTCTCTAACCTAGCTTTTTAATAAAAAAGTTTGTCATCTATCATCAAAATAAGAATATAACGTTAGAAGAATTGTCTTATAAATACAGATTTATTCAAGTAATTAAACAATTATAATTAAAAATATATTATTTATATTTTTACTGCGTATTCAATAGTAGTTTGGACGTAATTTGAAGGAGAGAAAGAAAATCAAATTTTCAAGAAAGAAAAACAAAAATGCCGTCGAACTTGTATCTAAGGCGTCTGTCTAGTTGACAGGGGTTTTATCTAAGACCATGTTTGGTTGTTTTGATTTAGCCAAGTTGAGTTATTTGGCTCGTAAAAGTTCGTATTAGCTCCATTTTGAGCGTGATTTGATCTGGTAGACTCGAAAATTAATTTTCTTTTTCTCCTGTGAAGTTCTCATTTTTTTTTAAATATGAAAAGTTTAATTTTAATTTTCTATGGCTTATTTGACTGCTAAAAAAATTTAAATAAATGCTATAATTTTTTGAATTTATCACAAATAAGTTTCATGACTTAAAATTGGTTGGCATGTTATGTGGGAATATTTTGTTATTTGGATGTATCTTTATATAAGCAAACGTTAATTACAATAATTATAGCTTATTTGCATACGTAAAGAAATTTCAGATGTTAAGTTTATTTGTTTTTCAAATGAATGTTTTGGGATTAATTTGATACTGCTATATATATATATATATATAGGCTTATGTATTGCGAGGAATGACTAACTTTTATTCTTTTATTAATTCATCTTTTGTTTGAAATAACGTGAATAGAATAATTGTGGTTAAAGATCATATACATGTGTTTTTCTTATTTAATGTTCAAATGCATATTATATTTGAGGAAAGCTTGATGCCAATTTTTGATATAGTGGATATCAAAATAATTCAAAAATAATCACAATATTTTAAGATATGATGATAATCACATATTAGGATTTTTCACAAAAATTCATAAATAATATTTGTATTATAGTGGCATTTGATTCATAAAAAATAATAATCTTAACCCTACAGAACAGCTATTATTTTTGTGATTTAGTTGAAATAAGATAATAAATTTACACATTAAGAATAGAAATTTTCTAGGCTGTGGAGAATTTTATTCTTAATGATCATTATTTATTAGTTTTGTTAATAAAATTTTTAGTAAATTTATAAATGATCAATCTCTGTCGGTTAGAATTTACTATTAAATTAATATTGGTTAATTTAGATAAAAATTTGGGTTCTTAGTTATTGTAGCTATTCTTCCTGAATACTAATTTGCTAATAGTATGTCAATATTAAATATCTCTGATTACGTTGATTGAGAGGAAAATATTATATTTTATTTGAGACTAACAATCCCCCATAATTAGTGTAAAAGGTTTTTCATTATTAATGTATCAAATAAATTTTTCATTGTTGTACAGTGTATACACTTTAAGATTAGTAGGAGCAATTAGAAGTACTTAAAAATGCAGCTTAAGTTATGATGTACTTATTAAAAGTCAAAAACTATAAATTCATTACTTATTAGGAATTGCTTGCTTGTTTAAACTTAAAGTTATGAAATTATAACACATACATTATGGTTATGAAGATTATCATTTCTTTTTGGTTGAGATTATTAAAGTATCTTATGAAAAATTTGGTTGGAATTTTCTACTTTAAGAATAATAAAGATAAATGTCGAAATAAGTTTATCGATATAGATTGCCTCATTATGGTAGAAAATGTTGAGTAACAAAAAGTATTTTGAGCATAAAATATTTGGACTAATACATATGGGTTTTATGACTAAAAAATTGTTAACAATACAGTACAACCTTTATGTGATACTTATGAAACTTATTAACTATTATGTATTTAATTTTTTTTCATTAATAGCTTATTTTATACACAATTTAAAATAAGTTACAATTTTTTTTCATATAAAATTTTGTAATAAATGAAAGTGAATATTTATAATAGTATAAC
>JAULJZ010140775.1:0-31554 GCA_032270985.1 Heliamphora pulchella | reverse complement strand
CATTGTCGAGTTGTAATTGTTAGAGATATATTAGCATTATTTTAATGAATTAGTTGAATGTATCAAGGAATTAAAACAAAATAAAAATGAAATAGCCTATAAATGAAATTAACAACAAACTACAAACTACATTGCATTGAATATAAATGAAATTGCAGAATTTGAAGATGAATATTAACTCGACCACCCCAAGGAGAGAAATGGAGTTTAGATAGGTCGAGGGTCCAAACGAGGTACCTAGGTTGTCGGGGAATCCTCAAGTCTGCAGAATGAACTCCAATTGTCCAATCCTCGGATGGTGGTCCAAGATATGGCTTCAAATGCAGGTATTGGAGGTTCGGGACTCGAAATTTCAGCAGGGCTTCGGCATCGGGGGTCAAGATCACTCGATATATCAGCAGAGTCTCTCTCACTCAAAATTCGTACCGAAAACGTACGCTGTGATACAGTATTTATAGAATTCTTCAACCAATGAGGTGTTGCCATGTTTTGGGACACGTCAAACAATTTGGAGTTGGCGGTCGCCATGATGCAAGTTGGCGATCACCATGTTTTTGAAAGGTTCCACAAAGTTCTATAGCAGTCGCCACAATGGAAGTTGGCGGTTGCCATGATGAAAGGTGGCGGTCTCCACCTTTGGCTAGGGTTTCGACAAAGTTCTATGGCGGGCGCCATGAAGGGAGTTGGCGGTTGCCTTACTTGGGTTGCAAGTTTTGATGGTTAATCAAAATTTCATTGGTTTAAAGGTTCTGGGTTCAAATACTGAGCTTAGATCACTTTTCGAGGATCGTACGGAAGCACTAATTCACCTGTTTTCATTATCGGATTCGCCTAAGATTAGGTGGGATCAAATTGGGGTGTTTACAATCGGGTCCCTACATTGGTCCTTTCAACTTTTTCTGCATACCACGAATACGCCTATATATAAACCTGCTTCCGAGTGTTTAATTATGAGTGGATACCAAGTGTAAATTGAAGTCAAGATATAGTTTTAATAGAAGTTCAAGTTTCAATTACTCAAAAGCATGATATCAAGGAAGTGGTTGAGTTCTCACACACGCTGAGCTCAAATTTATGGGAATTATTTGTAAATTATTTGTAAAGATGGAAGTAACTAAAAAAATGTGCACATTGATTAGTGGGAGTAGAAAGCTTGTAGTTTAATTTTGAATTTTCCAAAATGCATGTGGGAGTGTACCTATTATTTTATTTTTCTTTTCTTTTTGCTTTGCTCGAGGATTGGCAAAATGTAAGTTGGGGTATAATTGGTGCATAAAAGCGCCGATTATATCCTATAATATACATCAACTAAAGCCCTGATTTTATGGTTACTAATATGTTTTATAAGTGTTTCAGTGTTTACATTAGGAGAGGGGTGAAGGTGGTGAAACAAGTTAAAATGGATCAAAAGTGGATTAAAGCACAAAAGTGGGCAATTTAGACAATTTGCATCAAGACAGAACTAGAGCGTCTGGATGGTTCGAGACTGAAATATTTCATCTGGACGGATTTGCACAAAAAGATTGCGTCTGAACAGGCATTCGAACGAGGCACGTAAGTTATGCAACGCAAAACTTTAAAACCCTAGGGCGCAGTATGGTTATAAAAAGGCCATTATGGGACAGAGCTGATCATCATTCATTCTAAGATTTAATGAAGCACAAGAAGGCGACGACTGAGGCTCAGGAAATGACTAAAAAACAAAGACGGAGACTTGAGATTCCATTATTCCTCAACTTTGCATGGATCATAGTAGCAGCATGAGCGGCTACTTCTTTATCCTAGGGTTAGATGAAACTCTAGTCGGTACTTTAGATTTTAGGACTAATTTCTTGTTTATTTTAATACAATTTTAACTTCGTTGTATGGTTTTTAGACGTTGAGTGTTTATCAAGAGCTTTAAAGTTCTAATATAGTTTCCACTTTTACTTTCTGTAATTGTAAATGCGAGATTATGTAACTATTTTAACTTCGTGTTTGATCATCTATGCCCGGCTTGTAACCGGGACTGGATTTAGTTGAACTGTATAAAAGTAATGAAATCTTAACTAATCTAAATAACTTGGCTAGAGTGGATTCAAAACGCTAAAATCCTCTTCTCTCATCCAAATACAGCTTTTATTTTTAGTTTATTTATTTTCTATCTTTAATTTAATAATCAAACTAACTAACTTTTTGATAGAAAAACTAGATTAACTTCTCTGTTATAGAAAATTGAAACTCAACCTTCTAATCCCTGTTGGAACAATACCTGGATTTAACCACTATTATAACGAGTAGCTGTAACGCCCCGGCTCCCAAGTATGTTAAGACATACATATACATACAAATAGGGTTATGCTAACGTTTTATTCATAAATAATCATTATAATATTACATCATTGAGTCTTGAAACACTAATTGAGAATACATAAACAATACAGTTTCCCAAAGAAGATTACATAGTCCTTTATCTATGCATCGTCAGGATCTGCATACTCTGTGAGCTCACCTTGATTGTATTATCCTTCTTTGTAAGGGATTTCTTCCTCAAACACTTTTTCCTCCTCACCTGTGGCACAAAGCCATGATCAAAAGCGCAAAAAAAAATTCTCCCAAACTCTCTAACCAAACTCACAGCACAAAATCACCAAAACACATCTCATACAACACATAGAGCATGTATATATCAAAGAGACAAGCAGATTTGAAAGATACAACATGGTAAGAAAGTAAATAAGAAAGTGACTAATTATGCAAGGAATGTCATGATAGATGCAGTACAAGTGCCATACTCAAAGAAACAAAAATATGAATTCCACGCCAAGAATTACGAGAGTAGACTTTTGGACCATTGAACACTAAGCCATCAATCGAGCCTCGTTGTGAATAATAACCATGTTGCTGGGCTTTATACCCCTGCTATTTTATTCAATCTCAATGGCATGGTGTCGGGGGCTGGTGCAATGCGGTTGTTCCGAATGCGAATGGGACCAATACAATTCCCGTTGTACCAAATATCCCACCTTTAAGATCCGTGATGCCTTGCTCGTGTCAACCTAAATTCTAAGGTACGCGACTCAGAATGTTGATGAAAAACTCATGGTACCCAACAACTTTCCATCATAATCACTTTCCATAAACCCAAGAATTTATCCCAAAATATTTCTCAAAAATTGGTACACCAAGGATGCCCTAGACTGAGAACCAAAGGGGGTGATAACTCCAAAGACATACCCAAAACCCATGTGAGACCCTGACCCATTTTCTTTTTTGGCGTTTTTCGACGCGTGTTTAGCGTTTTCATTTTAGCATGTTTAAATGCTTTTAGATGCATGACCAGGGTTAGATATGCATGCGGACAGGTTCCTGGGGGGCCGTGGGGTGTTGCGATGTGAATTTTGAAAAATTTTAAAAAAATATATTTTGGAGGCCTATAAATATCTGGAGTTAGATATTTTCAAAAGATATTTTCAAAACTTCTCCAGTAAGTTTTTTTTTCTCTGTCTTCTCTCTAAGTTCTCAGCAGCCCGGGGTTTGGTTTTCAACGATCCAACAGCGGATTCTTACTTTTGGCATGGTGGACTATGCGTTCATTCGGACAGAATTCTATTTCGGCGAAGCTCAATTTTGCACGTGATTTGAGGCATCAAGTTTTTAACTCACCGAGGTAGGATTCTAGACCATACTGCTATATAAGGGTGCTACATGTAATCATGGGTGTTCTTAACGATTAGATTGCTATAGATCTGAGTTTGTTTCAAGTTAAGTTTTTGGGTTTAAAACCCATTTTTTGACAATTTCGATGGATGGAATCGGGTGTCGAGTGTTTCTTTCATGATTTTGAGTTTAGGCTTGGGCGTGTGTATGTCCGAGGGTGTTGGATGGGTGTTTGGAGGCTTTGATTTGAGGTTTGGAGGTGGAACCCTTAGCTTAAAAATGATTTTTGGGCTTGGTTAGTAGACTGGACTCATAGGTTCAGTCGACTGGAACATAGTTTCTTGGGTTCAATCAACTGAACTCATGGGGTCAGTCGACTGGAACATAGTTTCTTGGGTTCAATCGACTGAACTCATGGGGTCAGTCGACTGAACTGTGTGTTTGGTGTTTTGGGGCTTTTTCAGTGTGCTTTTCAGTCAACTGGGGGTTGGGTCTAGTCGATTGAAGTTTTGGGCTGTGTGTTGGTGGTTTTGGTGGTTGGTTTATTGGTTTTCAACTGGTTTTCATGAGTATTCAGTTGATTGATTTTGGGGTTAGTCAATTGAAATACTGTTGGATGCCTTTGGGGGTTCGGTTGGTCGGGTTGGGTCCTTAGGAGTCATGTTGTGGATTCGGGTGTTCGTTTAGGTGTCGTCCTCGGGGGTGGCATGCATGGTTAGATGCGGGTTGTCGGGGCACGGTTGTGTGCGTGCTGGTTATGTGCATGGTGCTTGCGCATCATTGGTTGTGGGGTGCGTTAGGGCCCGTGGCACCTTTAGGGAAAGGGTGGTGTTAGTGACCTCATGGTTTGAGGGGTTTCGTGTAGCCTTCCAGTTAGGCTTGGTTGTGTGGGTTACCGGTTGTCCCTATGAGTGGATGTCGAGTTTTGTGGCGGGTGATGTCACGGTTTGAGGTTATATGGCTATGTGTGCTTATAGCTGGCTTTATGCATTTACAACTGTGGTTTATTATACATGGATTATGTAAGTGGATTACATGGTTTTGGTATCTTTACGTGTACCATAGTTGCATGCTTTAAAACTCAGATGTTTTATAGGCATGGTTATGTGGTTATGAGGAACGGATGCATGTGATGCATGTTGCATGAGTTGCAGGTGTTGTGTGAGTCACGTGTGTAACATGTGACGTGGTTTGTGTAGCGTAGTGATAGTACGTGATTTTATGCATTTAAACCCTGGTTTAGTATTGTGAGACCCTGATCCATTTTCTTTTTTCGACGTTTTCGAACGCGCGTTACGTGTTTTTGTTTGAGCATATTTTTACTGCTTTTGATGTATGATCGGGCTTAGATATGCATGCGTGGTAGGTTTCTGGGGCCGTAGGCCGTTGTGGTACGAATTTCAAAATTTCAAAGAAAAAGATATTTTGGAGGCCTATAAATGTCTGGGGTTATATATTTTCATAAAGATATTTTTCAAAACTTCTCCAACAAGCTTCATGTTTTCTCTTTGCCTTCTCTCTAAGTTCTCGGAGGCATGGGGCTCTGTTTTTAGCAATCCAACAGTGGATCCTTGCTATTGGCATGGTGGGCTACGCAACCATCCAATCAAATTTTGATTCTAGCGAGGCTTGATTTTGCACATAAATCGAGGTGTCGAGTTTTGAACTCACCGAGGTAGGATTCTAGACCTATATGTTTTATAAGGGTGCTACGTGTAATCGGGTGTCTTTTTACCAGTTGGTTTGCTGTAGATCTAAGTTTATGTTCAGTTGGGTTTTTAGGTGAAAAACTAGTTTTTTGTCGATTTCGTGGATGAAACCAGGTGTCGAGAGTTTCTGTTGAGGTCTTAGTATTAGGCTTGGGCGTACGTATGTTTGAGGGTGTTAAAAAGGGAGTTTTGAGGCTTAGATCTGAGGTTTGGAGAGCTAACCCGTAGCTTAAAAAATGGTTTCCGGGTGAGTTCGGTCGACTTAACTCATAGGTTCAGTCGACTGGATCATGGTTTTGGGGTTCGGTCTACTGAACCGGGCATTGAGGCATTTTATGGTTTTCTAGTGTGTTGTTTAGTCGACTGGGAGCTTGGTTCGGTCGACTGAACTTCTGGGCAGTGTGATGGTGGTTCGATGGTCGGGTTTTGGTTTTCGATTGGCGTTCTATGGTATTCAATTGCTTGATTTATGGGAATTAGTTGATTCAAATACCTATGGATACCTTTTGGGGTTTGGTTAATGACGTTGTGGTTTCAGGGGTCGTGTGGTGGCCTCGGGTGTTTATGTGATGCCATTCTCGGGTGTGACGTGCATGGTTGGTATAGGGTTTGTGGACGGTTTGTTTGGGTGAGTGGTTATCAGTTTGTTTTGGTGGGTGGCGTCGTGATGTATTGTTATACTTGATTATGTTCATTTATAACTGTTTATTATGCATGGAATATGTAAGTTGGTTACATGGCTTGGTATCGTTATGTGTAATGTGGTTGCATGCTTTAAAATACAGAGTTTTATTAGGCATGGTTGTGATGAATCTGTAGGGAACATGCATGTGGTGCATGTGATATGTTTATGCATTTAAATCCTGATTAGGTTATGCATAGGTGTGTTCGGCCTTATCCCTTGGTATGTAATCTTATCCCGTGGTATACGGTTTTATCCCATGATATGCGGTCTTATCCCGTGGTATAATCCCGTGGTCGGCGGTTTCATCTGGTGGCTTACCGTGAGGTTGTAGTTTTACCCCGTGGTGTGGTTTACGGTTTCATCCCGTGGTTTGCAGTTTTATCCCGTGGTATAGGCATGTATGAGGATGTTTGTTATGTTTGAGTTCGGATCTTTATTTCAGCGTTAGGGCTGTGGTTGCGGCGTATGAGGGCCAGTTGTTAGATTTGTGGTTGCGGCGTGTGAGGGCCCGTTGTAAGCATCATGGATTGCATGAAATTCAGTGTGGGACGAATAGACCAATTTTCAACCTATTTTAAGAGTCGCGTGGATCGCGATCTAAAAACTCTTTTTCAACTATTTTCGGGCTCCTGTGAGTGAGTCAAATGATGGTTTGTATCCTCGCTTTTCCGTTTGCATGTGAAAATGTTTTCAAGGCTTGAAAGAGAGTCTAAAACTATACCTCATTTTTTTTAGCATGTTTAACTTATACTGCATGCCTATCTAGTTTCTGCTGAGTCCTGGCTCACGGTGTGGGATTTGCTTTTTTTCAGGTACCGGTCATACTGGTTGATCTGGAGGTGCTGGAGAGGTGAAAGAATTATAGTCTTCCTTTTTGTTTCTATTTGTATCATGTATGTTATAGCATGTTTCTCGGCGTTGGGGCCTTGTGATGTATGCCGTTTGGCATTTATATACAGTGCATGTATGGTTTACTTTGAGAGTATATTCTCGGGTTGGGTGTACGTTTGGTTTTTTTTATGGGTGTTTCACGTGGCCCAGAGTTTATGGTGTGACAAGTATACATGTTTTGATGCTATGTTATTCTGTGGTTTAGGCATGTGTAGGGATGCCTGTTGACACATAGATTTGTATTCGTATTGCATATGTGGGGCAGAAGTTGTCCCTCGGTGAAAGTCTGTAAAGATGCACATATGGGGCGAATAGTGGTCCCTCGGTGAAAGTCCGTAAAGATATGCATATGAGGGGAGGATAATGGTCCTACAGTGAAAGTCCGTGAAGATGTGTGGGTTACACGGGTTGCGTGCATTGTGTGTATTGCACGAGTTGTGTGCATTATGTGTGTTGCACGGGTTGTGTGTGTTGCATAGTTGGGGGCTGTGGTCCTTCGGTGAAAGTTCGAGAAGATACATGAATTGCATGAACTGCATTATGGGACGAATAGACCAATTTTCAAATTATTTTAAGAGTCGTGTGAATCGCGATAAAAAAAACCATTTTCTAACTGTTTTTAGAATTCCTATGAGTGAGTTAAAAGATGGTTTGTATCCTTGTTTTTCTGTTTGCATGTGAAAACTTTTTTCAAAGGCTTAAAAGAGAGTCTAAATCTGCACCTAGTTTTCCTAGCATGTTTAGTTTATACTGCATGCTTGTCTAGTTTCTGTTGAGCTTTTGCTCACGGTGTGGAATTTAATTTTCTTTAGGTACCGGTCACACAGGTTGATCTGGAGGTGCTAGAGAGGTGGAATAGCAGTAGTCTTCCTTTTTGATCTTTCTATTACATGTAGGTTGTAACATGCTTTTCTGGTGTTAGAACCGTGTAATGTATGCCGTTTGGCGATTATATACAATGCATGTATGATTTACTTTGAGAATGTATTCTCAGGTTGGTTGTTTATGGGTGTTTCACGTAACCCAGAGTTTAGGGCGTGACAGATTGGTATCAAAATTCTGTGTTCGAATACTTAAGAGTCGTGGAAAGAGGTTGCATCACCGTGTGAGGTTGATTGTGTGTGCTTGATTGCATGTGTTTAGGTGCTTTGATAACATGAACGTGTCAGCATGTTAGATATGTGAATGATGTGTATATGTGAGCATAGGGGTTTAACCTTGGGATTGATTAGTCCTGCCTTTAGGCGTTTGGATTAACAAACTTGGGAGCCAAGTTAGAAGCGCGTTTAACTGACGTGATTTCTAGCATAGAATTTGAGTAGGTTATCCAGATTGACGTGTCATTCTTGTTGGTTCTCCTCGGTACATAGGTTTTGTTTAGCATGAACCTATGTGCTTATGTGTTAGCATGTTTATATGGTTTGTGCTATGTGTTGTATCTTCTGTTCTGTCTTTTTCATATAGACACGATGTCTGTGAGGAGAGGGCGAGGCCGTGGCCATGGTGTTGGTCAAGGGGATGTTCCTATCCCTAATGCTGGGGATGCAAATGCTCTCCTGGGACCGATGAACGTGACGGAGCTATTGCGTGTGCTGGCGGGTTCTATCCAGCAGTTGGTTAGAGGTGAGATCGTCAAGGAGAGAGAGAGAGTACCTGATGCAAGGGCTACAGTAGCGATGCGGGAGTTCAGACGCATGGATCCGCCTACTTTTGCGGGAGATCCTAATCCTATTGTGGCAACGGAGTGACTGGAGTTGGTGACTCAGATCCTGGACACATTACAGATTGAGGAGGATGAGTTGCAGTTTCCTTTGCTACTCAGCTGAGGGTGCTGCTCATGCGTGGTGGAAGTATGCCAGGACCATTGTGGGAGTCACATGGGCAGCCTTTACAGAAGTGTTTCTGGAGAAATACTTCCCAGTTTCGAAGAGGGATTTGTACAGGGAGGAGTTCTACACTCTTACCTAGGGGGCTATGGATGTCATGTAGTATGAGGCCAGGTTTACGAACTTATCTCGATTTACACCGGAGTTGGAGAGCATAGACGACCTGCGATCAATGAGGTTTGAGCGGGGCTTGAGGCCAGCGATCAGGGAGCATGTGGTTGCGATGGGATTTCATGTATTTACAGAGCTAGTGGAGGCAGCAGTGAGGGTGAAGAACACTATGATTGAGATTCGAGCTTCCAGGGAGGCCCGAACATCACATGGTGGGACCGAGGCACAAACAGGTGGGCATTCCTACAAGAGGCAGAGGTCTTCTAGTACTAGCTTTCATCCATCTAGATTACCACAGCAGTTCTCTGCACTATCACCATCAGTGGCTTCATCTAGGAGGCCAGAGAAGAGGGAGTTGATTTGTTATCGATGTGGGTAGCCAGGGCATCGTGTATTAGATTGTTCACAGCCGAGGCAGTACTTGAATTCATGGTTAAGTCAGTCTCAGAGTTACATACCAAATCAGTCACCGGGGAGAGGGCCGCCTACTTGTTTTGGATGTGGTCAGACGGGACATATTCAGAGGAACTGTCCCCAGAGAGAGAGTGCGCTGAGTACAGTGGGCACACCTGAGGGTTCGTATGTGCAAGAGCGACAGCAATATCCTGTAGTTTAGACTTCCCGGATGGCAAGTGGGAGTACGTCAGTTCAGTCAGTGCGGTAGCCGATAGCGCCGAGTTATGGTTGACAGGGCAAAGCGACATTACCCCGAGCGTATTCCCTCATAGCTTCCAGGGCACCAATTGTGCCGGATGATGCAGATATGCCTTCAGCGAGCAGAGGTACTTTCTGAGTCTGCATGCTTTGGGCCAGATCCTTTGTTGCATCTGTTTGGGAGTTGGTGATGGATTGCGTGGGTGGTGTGCTGTGTTGAGGCAGTGGCTGCTGATGATGCAAGGTTGGTGTGAGTTGTAGATCCCGAGTCTTTGAGATAGTTGGCCATTGTTTAGGATGCCTGACCTTGTTTGACTATGTCCTAGGAACGGTTTGGTTGACCATCTCATGTGCCTGTGTCGATTGCGATCGACGGTTTGCTGTTTTGACCTTGAGTTGAATTTCGTGGGCAAAATTCCTTTAAGGGGGGTAGAGTTGTGAGACCCTGACCGATTTTTTTTTTGGCATTTTTCGACGCACGTTTAGCGTTTTCGTTTTAACATGTTTAAATGCTTTTAGATGCATGATCGAGGTTAGATATGCATGCGGACAAGTTCCCGAGGGACCGTGGGGTATTGTGGCGTGAATTTTGAAAATTTTCAAAAAAAGATATTTTGGAGGCCTATAAATATCTGGAGTTAGATATTTTCAAAACTTTTCCAATAAGTTTTCTTTTTTTTCCTCTGCCTTCTCTCTAACTTCTTGGGGGCCCGGGGCTCAGTTTTTAACGATCCAACAATGAATTCCTGCTTTTGGCACAATGAACTATGCGTTCATCTGGATAGAATTCCATTCCGGTGAAGCTCAATTTTACACGTGGTTCGAGGCGTCGAGTTTCTAACTCACCGAGGTAGGATTCTAGATCCTATTACTGTATAAGGGTGCTATGTGTAATTGTGAGTGCTTTTAACGGTTTGATTGCTGTATATCTGAGTTTGTTTTAAGTTGGATTTTTGGGTTTAAAACCCATTTTTTGGCAATTTTAGTTGATGGAATCGAGTGTTGAGTATTTCTTTCGTTGTTTTGAGTTTAGGCTTGGGCGTGTGTATGTCTGATGGTGTTGGATGGGTGTTTGGAGGCTTCAATTTGAGGTTTGGAGGTGGAACCCGTATCTTAAAAATGGTTTCTGGACTTGGTCAGTCAACTGGACTCATAGGTTCAGTCGACTAGATCATAGTTTCTTGGGTTCAGTCGATTGAACTCATGAGGTCAATCGACTAAACTGTGTGTTTTACTTTTTGGGGATTTTCCAGTGTGTTTTTCAGTCGACTGGGGTTGGGTCTAGTCAACTGAAGTTTTGGGCTGTGTGTTAGTGGTTTTGGTGGTTGGTTTCTTGGTTTTTAATTGGTTTTTAAGAGTATTCGGTTGATTGATTATGGGGTTAGTCAATTGAAATACTGTTGAATGCCTTTGGGGGTTCGGTTGGTCGGGATGTGGCCTTGGGAGTTGTGTCCTGACTTCGGGTGTTCGTTTAGGTGTCATCCTCAGGGGTGGCATGCATAGTTAGATGCGGGTTATCGGGGCACGGTTGTGTGCGTGCTGGTTATGTGCGTGGTGCTTGCGCATCGTTGCTTGTGGGGCGTGTTAGGGCCCGTGGCACCTTTAGGGAAAGGGTGGTGTTAGTGACTTCATGGTTTGAGGGTTTTCGTGTAGCCTTCCTGTTAGGCTTGGTTGTGTGGGTTGCCAGTTGTCCCTGTTAGTGGATGTCGGGTTTTGTGGCGGGTGATGTCACGGTTTGAGATTATATGGCTATGTGTGCTTATAGCTGGCTTTATGCATTTATAACTGTGGTTTATATTATGCATGGATTGTGTAAGTGGATTACATGATTTTGGTATCGTTACGTGTACCGTAGTTGCATGCTTTAAAACTCATATATTTTATAGGCATGGTTATGTGGTTATGAGGAACGGATGCATGTGATGCATTTTGCATGAGTTGTAGGTATTGTGTGAGTCGCGTGTGTAACATGTGACGTGGTTTATGTAGCGTAGTGATAGTACGTGGCTTTATGTATTTAAACCCTGGTTTAGTATGTATATTTTGATGTGGTTTTATCTCGTGGTGTAGGCATGTGTAGGGATGCCTATTGATACGTAGATTTGTATCCGTATTGCATATGTGGGGCGGATAGTGGTCTCTCGGTGAATGTCTGTAAAGATGCGCACATGGGGCGGATAATGGTTCCTCGGTGAAAGTCCGTAAAGATATGCATATGAGGGGCGGATAATGGTCTTACGGTGAATGTTCGTGAAGATATGTGATGAGGGAAGAAAATGGTCCTATGGTGAAAGTCCGTGAAAATATGTGTGTTACATAGGTTGCATTGGTTGCATAGTTAGGGCTGTGGTCCTTCGGTGAAAGTCCGGGAAGATACATGGATTGCATGAACTGAATTGTGGGACAGATAGACTAATTTTCAAAATTTTTAAGAGTTGTGTGAATCGCGATAAAAAAAAACCATTTTCTAACTATTTTCAGGACTCCTGTGAGTGAGTCAAAAGATGGTTTGTATTCTTGTTTTCCCGTTTGCATGTGAAAACTCGTTTCAAAGGCTTGAAAGGGAGTCTAAAACTGCACCTCATTTTCCTAGCATGTTTAGCTTATACTGCATGCCTGTCTAGTTTCTGCTGAGTTTTGGCTCATGGTGTGGGATTTGATTTTCTTCAGGTGCCGGTCACGCAGGTTGATTCGGAGGTGCTAGAGAGGTGGAAGAGCAATAGTCTTCCTTTTTGTTCTTTCTATTACATGTAGATTGTAACATGTTTTTTCGGTGTTGGAACCATGAAATGTATGCCGTTTGGCAATTATATACAATGCATGTATGATTTACTTTGAGAGTATATTCTCAGGTTGGTTGTTTATGGGTGTTTCACGTGACCCGGAGTTTGGGAAGTGACAATCCACGGCAATACAACGATACTTGACTCGTATAAGATGAAACCCAACATGCTTCGAATGCAACATGGAAATGCTTGTGGTATTACTACATATATCTCAAAGTACAACTAATAATAGCACGGCATGAAACTAAACATGGAAAAATGTGCAACCAAACATAGCATAAAGTACAAGCCTTTAAAGCACAAGGTACAACAATTTAAAGCATAGGGTACAACTTTCAAAACATGGTTCTAATCTCATGGCATGATCATTTTTCATCATATATTGATATTAAATCATTATTCACCTAATTTAAATCATACAAAATATGTAAATCATTGCAAATATCAAAAGCATGCTTTACCAAACACTTAGCACATCACTAGCCAACTTTCAACTACTTATTTGTAAACTACAACAACTTTTTGAGGCACTTGGACTTTCAAACCTCATCAAACCTCTACGTGGCGAGACCTTCAGAAACACGTGATCTCCCACTACAAACTCCAAAGGCCTTCTCCTTTGATCTGTATAACTCTTCTGGTGACTCTGAGCTATCAAAAGGCGTTGGCGAATCACTGCAATCTTCTCTGTCGTCTCCCGTACCACGTCGGGTCCCAAGACTGTGGTTTCTCCCACATCTGTCTAACACGCTGTGACCTACACGATTTACCATACAAAGCCTCATACGGTGCCATCCCAATACTAGACTGATAACTGTTGTTGTATGCAAACTCTGCTAAAGGTAGATGATCCTTCCAAGAACCTCTAAAATCAAGAACACATGCCCTCAGCATATCCTCCAAAATCTGTATAGTCCTCTCAGACTGACCATCCGTCTGGGGGTGAGAAGTTGTACTAAACATCAAGTTCATTTCCAAAGCCTCCTGAAGACTCTGCCAAAAGCGCGATGTAAAATGCGGGTCTTGGTCAGAAACAATAGACACTAGCACTCCATGCAATCGGACTATCTTTCTGACATATAATCTACTCAGTCTATCCACCTAATCTTTCACGCGGATGGAGAGAAAGTGTGCAGACTTCGTCAACCTATCAACCACAACCCATACGGCATCGTGTCCCCTAGGTGATCGAGGAAGTCCTAACACAAAGTCCATCATGACGTTCTCCCACTTCCACTCTGATATTGGTAACAGCTATAACAATCCTGCTGGCCTCTGGTGTTCCACCTTCATCTTCTGACAGGTGAGGCACCGAGAAACAAACTCGATCACACTCTCTTCATCCCCGTCCAACAGAACTGACGACGTAGGTCATGATACATCTTCATGCTTCCTGGATGCATAGCAAGGCGAGACTGATGATACTCATGTAGTATATCCGCACGGCATGACTCTGGCACAAATAGCCTCCCGGCCAATCTCAGACTTTGGTTTGAACCCACAACCCAACCTGTTGTATCCTCTCCACTAGCAACACGATCTCGTATCATTTGAGCTTCCTGATCCGTCTGCTGGACCTCTAGCACACGTTCTATCAAGACAGGTCGCAAAACTACTGAGAACAAGGTGGCACCCGTCGCTGTCTCTCTGAGACACAGATCAAACTCTCTGATCTCCCCAAGCATGTGCCACTCGCATATAACCACAAAAGCTAACGACCCATAAGATCTCCTACTGAGCACATCAGCCAAACCATTGGCCTTCCCTAGATGATACTGCAAGTCAAAATCATAATCTTCCAACAACTCCATCCATCGTCGTTGGCGCAAGTTCAGGTCTTTCTACAAAAATAAGTATTTCAAACTCTTGTGATCGGAGAAAACCTCAAAGTGCTCACCATAAAGATAGTGACGCCATGTCTTTAAGGCAAAGACCTCGACTGCCAACTCCAGATCATGCGTCGGGTAGTTCTTCTCATGCGTCTTCAACTGCCGAGAACCATAGGCTACAACCATACCTCCCTATATCAGAACACAGCCTAAACCGTCATGTGATGCATCACAATACACTGTATACCCCAAGCCTCGCTCTGGGATAATCAACACTGGCGCGCTAGTCAACCTCGTCTTCAGCTCCTGGAATGCCGACTCATATAACTCACTCCAAATGATCACAACTCCCTTCTGCGTCAAACGCGTCATCGGCGCGGCAAGTCTCGCAAAATCCTTCACGAACTGCCGATAGTAGCCTGCTAAACCGAGAAAACTACGAATCTCAAAGACGTTCTTCGATCGTTCACAACTCGTCACAACATCTATCTTCGACAAATCCACTGCTACTCCGTCTGTCAACACTATGTGTCCAAGAAACCTCACCTCAGATATCCAGAACTTGCACTTCTCAAACTTTTCATATAAGCGATGCTCTCTCAATGTATGTAGAACAATACACAGGTGATCCTCGTGCGCCTCTCTAGTGGGTGAGTAGATGAGAATATCATCCACAAACACCACCATAAAATTGTGCAGATAAGGATGGAAGATTCGGTTCATCAAACCCATAATCGTAACAGGAGCGTTCATCAAACCGAACGACATGACCAGAAACTCATAGTGACCATAGCGAGTACGGCAGGCGGTCTTCGCTATGTCCTCGTCCCTAATTCTCAACTGGTGGTACCCTGATCTCAAGTCAATCTTAGAAAAGCAGTTTGACCCCTTCAACTGATCAAGCAAATCATCTATTCTTGGCACAGGATACTTGTTCTTTACTGTCACTTGATTCAGCTTTCGGTAGTCGATACACAATCGCAAGGATCCATCCTTCTTCTTGGCAAAAAGAGCAGAAGCTCCCACAGCGAAGTACTCAGGAGCACAAACCCCCTATCTAGTAACTACTATAGCTGTACCTTGAGTTCACACAACTCAGTTGGTACAAAAAGGTAACACGGCATGGACATGGGAGCAGTTCCTGGAATCAACTCAATAGAGAACTCTACCTCCCAGTTCAGCGATAACTCAAACAGATCGTCAGGAAAGACATCTGGATAGTCGCAAACCACCAGAGGTAACTCTCCTCGAACCCAAACTCCGTCATCCAACATGAAAGCTACAAAGAGGGAACCCAAGTTGCCCTGGTTCCGTGCAACACCGGGTATAGATACCAAACCCTCATCCCGGTCACCCATAAAGCAAAAATTATCTCCCGCCGGTGTACAAATCGTTACCCTCCATCGATCGTAATCGATAAAGGCACGATAGGTGGTCATCCAATGCATCCCTAGGATGACATCAAATGTGGTCATGTCTAGAATGATAAAGTCAAACTCTAAACAACGATTGGTGACCTCCAACACGTAGGCTCTACAAATAAGACTCAACATCACACTCCCACTGACTGGGGTCTCCACGCTCAAAACACTACCCAACAAGTCTGTTTTCAACCCCAATGCAGATGCAAAAGCAGATGATATAAACGAATGTGATGCTCCCGTGTCGATAAGGACATTGGCCCATGATTTATAGACTAAAAGAGTACCTCTGATCATGGAGGTGGTAGAAGTAGCATCGGGCACGACCGGTGCTCTGGATGAACTAGGATCTACAAAAACATATGCTCTGGCCTGTCTACTGTGGCCCTGAACTGTCGACTATTTGCCTGACTATATCGAGGCTCCCCCTTCTATGAATCTAGATGACTGGCGTCCCTGGGCGGACGGTACTCCGGTTGTACTCTGCATACTCCCTCCTCTGGGATAGTCTCTACAGACGTGCCCAGACTAGCCGCACTCAAAACATACCACTGGCCCCCTCCCTTGAGCCTGCAACTGTGACAGTGCCTGAACTGGCGCTGAACTACGGCACTCTGCCGCACGATACCCTAGTCGTCTGCATCTAAAACAAACAGGCTCTCTCTGATCTGACCTTCCTGTTGAAGCTACGGAAGGTGTGGATACAGAAGACTGTGGTGGATACGACCCTACTGGATGAGAACTTAGTCCAGATGTCCGTCGGTGCTTATCCCTGCATCCCTAGAACTGTGCACGTCCCCTATCTTGGGGACCCCTACTGTCTCTGTCTCTGCGCGTCTCATTCAGAGTATCTTCCACATTCATGGCGGTCTCCACCAACTCTGCAAAGACCTGCATGTTGAATGCCGCCACTCTGTCTCTGATAGCAGGCCTCAAACCCCTCTTGAACCTCTTCGCACAGAACTCATCTGTAGGTACGATCTCCTGTGCAAACCGAGATAGGCTAGTAAACTCAACTTCGTACTCAATCACAGTCATCGTACCCTGCGTCAGAAAAAGAAAGTCCTCTCTGTAGCGATCCCTCAATGTCGCTGGAATTATTTCTCTAGAAATACTTTGCTGAATGCCTCCCAAGTACCCCCAACTGTAGTCTTGGCAAACTTCCACCACATGTGAGCACTCCCTCTCAGCAGGAAGGCAGCAAAGGTAACCCTCAGATCATCTTCCTCTACTTGAAGTGTGTCCGAGATCCTGGTAACCAGCTCCAGCCATTCAGTAGCAACCATGGGGTTGGGATCCCCAGAAAAGATAGGAGGGTTCGGACGGTAAAACTCACGCATCACGACTATTGCCCTCGGCTCAGGTACGCTCTCCTTTCCCCAAGTGTCCTCAGCTAGTTGCCGAATAGAGCCGACCATCTCACGTAACAAATCTCCCCTGTCCACAGGTCCGTAGGGTGCATTAGCATCCCCAACATCTGGGACTGGAACGTCCCTTCGGCCAGAACCACGGCCTCGACCTCGGGCTCGTCCTCCCCGCGTGGACATAACTCTATACAAAAGCAATATGACAGGATACGCATCCATACAATATATGATCGCTAACATAAAAGACATAATACACATAAGCATGCTAACACATAGCCACTTAAGATCATGTTATCACATCTCACATACCAAGGAAAATCAACAAGAAAGACTCGTCACTCCAGACAACCTACTTAGATTCCTTGCTAGAAATCACGTCCGCGAAACGCGTCTCTAACATGGCCCCCAAGTTTGTTAATCCAAATGCCAGAAGGCGAGACAAATCAATTCTAAGGTCCAACCTCCATACCCACGTATACACACTAACATGCTGAACGAGTTATCATGCGTATGTTAACAAAGCGCTAAAACACAGGCAATCAAGCACACGCACATCCTCACAAAGGAGATGTACCCTCATTCCCATGGCTCTTACGTATTCGAATCCAGAGCTCTGATACCAAGTTGTCACGCGCCAAACTCCAGGATCACGCGAAGGCCTACTAAACACCATTTATGAAAATAAGATATGCAGTTGGAAAACCATCAACTCAAAAATATACAACATTTGGATAAAAGATTCCTAAAGTTTAGCTCTCATAAACAGTAAACATGCATTCTCATAAATGAATAAGTATATCGCCTCAAGGCATACAAAACTTGCCTTTAAAACAGGCATCACATGTAAACTACTTGTCACAAAAATAGAAAAAATCATAGCAAGTCTTCCATCACCATTGCATCTAGGTCAACTCCGTATGTTGACCTAAAAATGGTTTTACAGCAAAATCCCACACCGTGAGCCGAAGCCCAATAGAAACAAACTATATAATACTGTAAAGCAGGTTATGCAATCATAAGCACATAAGCTCAACCAGAAGAGCTAAAAGGTTTTCCTCTCAAAAATCATTAGTTTTCCATCCTTGAAACTATGTATATCATCCTAACAGATATCATCCCACAGTAAAGGAAAAGCAGTCCACTCGGGTCACACAGCCGAGGAGAAAGAGATAAAATGTGATCTTATGTACCGACTCTGCCACACAGACAAAGGTAACAATGATAGACTCATATCCATTACCCTAGTCACAACTTAAGGCCTGTTCGGTACTGCCATGTTCTATACGGAGTCACGACAATGTAAGCAACACCATTTACGGAGGCAACTGACTTAGTTTATAGGTTCACAACCCGAGGGCACTAAGCACCCACCAACCTCGTTTACGGGGATTAACCTGAAGACACGTAAGGACCTACTCTGAGCACGTTTCTGAACTTTTACCGAGGAGCACTGGAAGCCCAACTCAACACACCCACTACCACGGTACATCTAAGGAATACATTTCCAAACCATCCACAAAATTATTTATACAACACGTGTATAAAACGAGATCCAATTCATCAACCATGGAGATCAAATGAAACATGTAAACACATGATTTTCATCACAAAGTTTTAGAAGTTGAGACACAACCTCACAGGCTAGCTCTAAACCTTCAATAAAACACATTTTTTCACAAAAACTGAATCTTTTTCCCAAAAGGAACCCAACCATTCACTCAAAAGGAATCACTAAACCACCCAAACCACACACCCAGCACTTCAGTCGACTGGGCCTAACCCACCAGTCGACTGGAAACACACTAGAAAGCAAGAAAAGCCCAACAGAAGAAATCCAATCGACTGACCCACTGGTCCAGTCGACTAGGCACAAAACAAAAAGAATCCAATCGACTGACCCTCCTGGTCCAGTCGTCCAGTCGACTAGGAGGCCTAAATCAAAATCCAGTCGACAGACCACCATGGTTCAATCGACTGGGCAACCCAAGAAAATGAGTTTAAGCCACGATTTTTACCTCCAAACCTCAAAAGAAAACTCTCAGAACACACATCCATCCACTGAAACGATGAAAAATAATCTTTAAACCAAAAATCCGATTTAAACATAAATCACTTTTCATACATTTTGAAATGGTAGATATGCATAAGATTACACGTAACACCCTTTAACAACTTAACAGTCTAGGATCCTAACTCGGTGAGTTAAAAACTCGACGTCTCGATCCACGTACAAAACCAAGCTTCACTAGAATAAAATTTTATCCGGATGGATACATAGACCACAATGCCAACAACAAGGATCGGCTGTTAGATCATCAAAAATCAAGTCCCGGGCCCCCAAGAAGTTAGAGAGAAGATAGAGAGAAAAATAAGAAAACTTAGGGAGTAAGTTTTAAAAATATCTAACTCTAGATATTTATAACCCTCCAAAATATCTTCTTCTTTTTTAATTTTAGAAATTCGAACCTAACTCCCAACAACCTCGGGAACCAATCCAACATGGATATTTAAACTTGAACATGCATCAAAACATATATAAACATGAATGAAGATGCCAAATATATATATAACTAAAAAAAGAAACATAACAGGGTCTCACAAGAAACCTATTGTTATCATTGAAAGAGTGTCTCATCTCAAACCTATTAAAAATTCAGATAAAACTAATTTTGAGGATGCCAGATGGAATAGCAAAGCTTTAGATGCAATCTTTAATGGTGTAACCTTGTAGAGTTTAGATGTATTTATACGTGTGACATTGCTAGAGAAACGTGAAATATTTTATATGTTACTCTTGAAGGTACTAAAAAAGTTAAAAGAGAAAAACTTCAAAATCACTAGTTTTGAAACAATAGTTATGCTTGCAAAAGTGTGTTTTGATGATTTTTATGAAAAACTGAGTAACATTGTGAATGCTTGTTATAACCACTTGGAATGATGAATGTGAACCTGAAGAATCTAAGTCTGATGAAAATGAAAATAGTGATGGAGGAAATTTCATTACCTTTGTTGCTTCTATGCTTTCACAAGAAAGTGAATCTAAGTCAACAAGTGAAAATTCTCTAAAAGGTTCAAATAGTGAGAATTCAAGTAAAAGTGAGAGTGAAAATGGTAAGGATTTGGTGGACTCTAATGTCTTACATGAGTCATATACTAAGCTTTATAAAGAAAGTTTGAAAATGATCAAAGTGAATTTAAAACTATCTCAAAAACATATGGTTCTTGAGAAAAAAGAAAAGGTTAACTGTAACGTCTCGATTTTCAAACAATAAAACTCCATGGAAACCAACACGAAAATAGGATTTTACTTGTTAAATAATTCTCTAAATACATCATTCTATACCCAAAAGGTTATTCAAAAGATTTTTCATCTGAAAACCTACTTTCGAAACAAAATCAAACTTTTGTTCACAGCGGCTGTCTGCTCGAGCGATCAAAGATCCGCTTGAGCGGTGAGACACCCGGGAGATTTTGAAGCAAAAAACTAGAAATTTTTCCCAAGTCTCAAAAATGCACCTAAAATTCTTATCTCTGAACATGGGTTTAAATGACCAAAGAATTTGGGACAAAACGTTAACTTGATAAAGAAGTCACTCTTTTGACTTGAAAACGAAACATTGAAAGCATGAAACCCAAACGAAAACAACAAAACTACCACCACCCCAAGGTTCCTCTCTCAAAATCATCACTGCATACGTGCATTAATATAATCACCTCAAGGTTTACAAAACATACTTCAAAAACCAAGCAATATACATCATTACATGGCTCCATACAAGAGGTGGTAACAAACCTTCTAACAACAAACAACTATAAATAAACAAAGAGTTTTGTCTTCTGCCACCCGGCTCCACAAGATCAACTTACATGATCCAGACTACATGAAAAAAGTTTTCAAATCCCACACAGTGAGCCGAAATCCAATACAAACAGACTATAATGAAGCAAAACAAGATATACAATCACGTAGTATAGAATCGACTCGACTTTACAAACCTCAAAACAGATTTTCATCCTCAAAATCACACATTTTCATATAACGCAAATAACGTCCAATAGTTTAAGAAAACATTAACAAAACGTTATTTTTCACTCGGTGCCCATAACCGGCAATGATTCATATGTACCGACTCTATCGCACCGGGGATAAAGGTAACCACTATAGACTCTCGCCCATTACCCTAGTTCCGGGACATCTAATGACCCGCTAGATAATAACAAGTTCTATATGAAGTTACAACAACACACGCCTCCCAATGGGGCAACCATTTCATTTACGAAAATTTACCCGAAGGAGCGAAGCATCTATGTACGCAAAGTTTTTGGACTTTCACTGAAGAGCAATGATGGCCCAAATACAAATGCACTGTCACGGCACATCTACAGAATCATTAAAACACGTAGCTCGACTACGAAAACATTTAAAGCGGTACATTAATCATGTACAAAATATCCAACGGCCTCCCGTCACATCGTCCACAACCAAGGAAAAACAACCAATATTTTCAAATGTTTCACCATTTCAACTAAAAAGTTTAAAACCAAGGCTCAACCCTAAGGGTTACCTCCAAACCTCCAAACCACGATTTTCATAACTTTTATATAAATCTCTCCATTTTTAAAACCCACCTATTTGAAAACCACGAACACCCACACGTCCACCAACTTTGTAATAAACTAAAACCAATGCATAACATGCTTTTTGTCCAGTCAAACATGGTTTAAACACAAAGTCTAACCTTTATAGCATTTTAAAACGATAGAAAATGCATATAATCACATGGAGCACCCTTTTAAAGCAAGATAGTCTAGAATCCTACCTTGATGAGTTAAAACTCGAAACTTTGAACTCCGACGAGAAAACAAAGTCGCCAAAATGCGATTCCGTTTAGATGAACGCGAAGACCAAGGCGAGGATATCGAGGATTGACTATCTAAATACCGAGATTCGAACCCAAACCAAGCCTAAAGCTAGAGAGAAGGCAAAGATTTTGAGAGTTCTTGGTAGAGAGAGAGAAAGAAACTTACAAAACAAGTTTTGGTTCAAAAACTAAGGCATGGGCTATCTTCATGGAATCTCACACCCGGCTGTCCACTCGAGCGAACGGGGCTCCACTCGAGCAGTCCCCTACTGACCCAACTCTCAGTCACCCACCCGCTCGAGTGAATAGAGATCTGGTCGAGCGACTCCACTCTTAGCCACTAGTCCGCTCGAGCGAACAGAGCACCACTCGAGTGGCCGTCACTAGGTGAAAACTCGAACAAAAGAAGTAGGACTAAACCCACGCATTCATGACATATATAAAAATATACTATTCTAAAATGATTAAAGAAATAACCAACACATCGTATAAATGTTATGAAAAAATAAAACGAAATTAGGTCTCACAATTCTCCCCCTTAAAGGAATTTTGCCCCCAAAATTCGCTATAAGGTCACGAAGCAAACAACTCCAGAAATTTAGCACGGACATCGGCCTCAAGCTCCCACATCGCTTCCTCGACTCCGTGATAAAGCCACAAAACATTGACATAAGTAATGGTCCTCCCTCTTAACACTTGCTCCTTCGTGTCCACGATCTTCACGGGTTGCTCCTCGTAAGTAACATCCTCATCCACTCATAACTCAGCTCAATCCAACACATGTGACGGGTCAGGCTCGTGTTTTTTAAGCATGAAAATATGAAACACGTTGTGCACAGATGCCAATTGAGGAGGTAAAGCCAGACGGTATGCCACCTCTCTAATCCTTTTAAGGATCTCGTGTTTTTGATAGCTTTTCGTTACAGCCAAATCTCATCAAACCTCGACGTGGCAAGACTTTTAAAAACATGTGATCCCCCACCTCAAACTCCAAAGGCTTTCTCCTCTTATCAGCGTAGTTCTACTGACAACTCTGGGCCATTGTTAAACGTTGGCGATTCATCGAGGTCGTCTTTGTCATTTCCTGCACCAAGTCAAGTCCCAAAACTACGGTCTCTCCTACATCTGTCCAATAAATTGGTGACCTAGCCTGCCATACAAGGCTTCAAAGAGCACCATCCCAATACTGGACTGATAACTGTTGTTATACGTAAACTCTGCCAACAGTAGGTGATCCTCTCAAGAAACCCAAAAATTAAGCACACAAGCTCTCAACATATCCTCCAAGATCTGTATAGTACGCTCGGACTGACCGTCTATCCAAGGATGAAAAGTAGTGCTGAACCACAGATTTGTCCCTAATGCTATCTAAAGACTCTATCAAAAGAGCTAGGTAAAGCGCGGGTCTTAGTCCGAAACAATAGATATAGGGACCTCATGTAACCGAACAATCTCATTAATGTATAGTCCACTCAACTTGTCGATAGAGTCTTTCACCTGAATAGGAAGAAAATGCGCAGACTTCGTAGTCTGTTAACCACAACCCAGATAGTGTCGTGCCCTTTAGGCGATCTAAGAAATCATGATACAAAATCCATCGTGATATTCTCCCACTTCCACTTCGATACAAACATCGACTGAAGCAATCCTATTGGCCTCTGATGCTCCGCCTTCACTTCCTGACAGGTGAGGTATCGAGCTAAAAACTGAACCACATCCATCTTCATTCCCATCCACCAAAACTGACGATGCAGATCGTGATACATCTTGGTACCTCCTGGGTGTACTGTAAGACAAGAATGGTGAAAATCATGTAGCACATCGCTCCAGCACGATTCTGGCATAAATACTACCCAGCACATCATAAACTCTGATCAGAACTCACAACCCATCCCGTAGTGTCCTTCCTATTGACAACATGATCCCATAGCATCTGAACTTCCTGATATGTCTGCTGGGCCTCCAGAACACGGGTAACCAATGTAGGCTGTGAAACTACTAAGCATGTCCCACTCTCGCATTGCAACAAAAGCTAGCACACCATAAGGTTTCCTACTAAAAGGGTCAGCCATTACATTAGCTTTCCCAAGATGATACTACAGATCAAAATCATAGTCTTCCAAGAACTCCATCCACCGTCGCTGGCGTAGATTTAAGCCTTCTGAGAAAAAAAATATTTTAAACTCTTGTGATCAGAGAAAACCTTAAAATGCTCACTATAAAGTTAATGTCGCTAGGTCGTCAAGGCAAAAACCACGGCTGTTAACTCCAAATTGTGTGTTAGGTAATTCTGTTCATGAGTCTTCAACTGCCAAGATCCATTAGCTGCAACTTTACTCTCCTGCATTAGGACACACCCTAAACCATCATGTGAAGCCTCACAATAGAGTGTGTAACCCAAATCTCGTTCTGGAATAACTAACACTAGTGAAGTCGTCAACCTCTTCTTCAGTTCCTGAAATGCTATCTCACAAGCTTCACTCCATGTGCACTTGACTCCCTTTCGCATAAGGAGAGTCATTGGCGCGGTTAGCCTAGAAAAATTCACAAGCTTCACTCCATGTGCACTTGACTCCCTTTCGCGTAAGGCGAGTCATTGGCACGGTTAGTCTAGAAAAATTCTTCACTCCTGAAATGCTATCTCACATGCTTCACTCCATGTGCACTTGACTCCCTTTCGCGTAAGGCGAGTCATTGACGCGGTTAGTCTAGAAAAATTTGTCACGAATCGTCGGTAATAGCCATCCAACCCCAGAAAACTACAGATCTCAAATACATTTTTTGGTCGTTCCCAATCCATCACTGCGTCAGTTTTCAAAGAATCCACAGATACTCCATCCCTCGATACCACATGTCCAAGAAACCTCACCTCGGGCATAAAAAATTCACACTTCTCAAACTTCGCATACAAACAATGCTCTCTTAAAAGCTGTAAAACAATACATAGGTAGTCTTCATGCATCTCCTTCGAGGGTGAATAGATAAGAATGTCATCCACGAACAAAACCACAAAACTGTCCAGATATGGATAAAATATACGATTTATCAAGTCCATGAACATCACAGGAGCATTCGTCAAACTGAACGGCACAACCAAAAACTCATAATTACCATAACAAGTTCGAAAGGCAGTCTTCGCTATGTCCTCGTCCCTGATCCTCAACTGGTGATACCTTTACCTCAAATCAATCTTCGAAAAGCAACTCGAACCCTTTAGTTGATCAAACAAATCATCAATCCTCGGCATAGAATACTTATTTTTCATTGTTACCTTATTCAACTTCCGGTAGTCAATACACAATCTCAAGGACCCATCCTTCTTTTTAGCAAATAAATTTGGAGCTCCCTATGGCAACGTACTCGGACGTACAAATCCCTTATCAAGCAACTCCTGAATCTGGACCTTGAGGTCTCGTAACTCAGCCGGTGCAAAACGATAAGGCAGCATCAAAATAGAAGCAGCTCCTAGAACGAGATCGATAGAAAACTCTCCCTTCCGACTCGGTGGCAACTCAAATAAATCATCAAGGAAGACATCTGAATAGTCATACACCACAGGAGGAAGCTCCCCTCGAACCCCAATAGCCTCATCCAACATGAAAGCAGAAAAGAGGAAACCCAAGTTTCCTCGGTTCTAAACAACACCAGGCATGGACACCAAACCCTCATCCCGATCGCCCACGAAACAAAAGCAATCACCCTCAGGCGTACAAATCGATACCCTCCATCGATCACAACCGATAAAGGCACGATATGTGGTTATCCAGTCTATCTCTAGAATGATATCAAATGTGGTCATGTCTAGAATGATAAAATCAAACTCTAAACATGGATCGGCGACCTCTAACTCACAGGATCTACAAATTCGACCCAACACCACATTCCCATCGACCTAGGTCTTTACACACAGCATACTACCCAACGAGCCTATCTCCAATCCCAAAGTAGATGTAAAAGTAGATGAAATAAAGGAATTCAATACTCCCATGTTGATAAGAACACTGGCCCATGATCTATACATTAAGAGCGTACCTCTGATCACTGATGTAGTAGCTGTAGCATCAGGCACGACCGGTGCCTTAGAAGAACTAGGATCAAAAAGTTCGTATACTCTGCCCTTTGGTGCCCTAGTCTATCTACCGTAGCCCTAGACTGTTGACTACCACACTGATTGTGCTGAGGCACCCCCATCTGTAATCCTAGAAGTCTAAAGCTATAAGCAGCTGATGAGTCTGCCATCCTTGTGCACGCGGAACAACTGGTGCACCTGCCGTGCTCTGTACACTCGCTCCTCAAGGGAAGTTCCTGAGAAAATGTCCCAATTGGCCACACCCAAAACAGACTGCTGGCTCTCTCCCATGTGATTGAACAGGTACAGCACTCTAAGACTGCCTTTTTTACAGGCAATCCGACGCACGATGCCCTGGCTATCTGTACCGATAACAAATGAGCTCCCTCTGTTCTGACCTCCTAAATGAAGCCGTCAAGGGTACTGGAGCAGAATATTGCTGCTAACATGACCCCGCAAAATGAGAGCTCTGACCAGACGACCTCTGACACTTGTTCATGTGCCCCTGAAACTACGCACCTCCTCCGTCCTGCTGGTTTCTACCCTCTCTAGCCCTGCGTGTCTCATTCAGGGTATTTTCTACGGTAATGGCTAATTCCACCAATTCTATAAAGACGCGCATCCTCAATGCCACCACTCGATCTTGGATCGTGGGTCTCAAACCCCTTTCAAACCTCTTTGTACACAACTCGTCTGTAGCTATAATTTTTTGTGCAAAATGGGACAAGCTAGTGAACTCTACCTCGTACAGAACCACAGTCATTACCCCCGGGTAAGGGAAAGGAATTCCTCCTGATAAAGATCTCTAGAAGACATAGGAAAGTATTTATCCAGAAATACTTTGGTAAATGCTGCTCATGTACCTCCCACGGTAGTTCTAGCAAATTTTCACCACTCATGGGTATCACCTCTCGATTGAAATGCGACAAATGCAACCCTCAGGTCATCATCGATTATCTGTAGTGTATCCAAAATCCTGGCGACAAGCTCCAACCATTCTGTGGCTACCTTGGGATCGGGATCCCTAGCAAAACTAGGAGGGTCAAGACACCGAAACTCTCGCATCGCAATTGTCACCCGCGACTCGGGTACTCTCTCTCTCTCTCTCTCCCTAGCAGTCTCAGCTAGCTGGCGGATGGAGCCTACCATCTTACACAACAAGTCTACCCCATCTACCGGTCCTTGGGGAGCATTTTCATTCCCAGCATCAAGGATTGGCACATCCCCTTCGCCTAAACCACGGGCTCATCCAATCCGCGCAGACATAGCTTCTATATGAAAGAAACATAGAACGTAACAACATAAGATTCAGCCCATCATGTTATTATTAGGGTTAGTTTACTGAAAATTATTTTTTTAGTATTTAATTTTATTTTAATAAAATTATTTTTTCTATTTTATGAGAATCTTTATGAGCAATGTATGTATATCATTTCTTTGTTATGCATAGATGTCCAATATTCTGTATAGTATTTAATCTGGTGTGTAGAGTACGGCTCGCACACATAAGATTAGATTTTAGGTTCTTGTAGAATATAAATTTTATGTTCACAATTTAGATGAAAATAGGCATACCATCGGTACGACTATGGCACAGAATTTTAGTAGACCTGTCTTTATTACGGGGAATAGATAATAGTATCGTCTATTGTTTCAACTCTTTATACCAGTACACTTTGTGTGTATTGAATGGGACATTTTGGGTAATTAATTTTATTTTGACTATATATATTAATTCACACCCCAAGATAATTATGAATAGTGCTTATTCTCTTAATCTTGAAATAATTGTTAATTTGTGTATATTTAATATTCATTGTTTTGATCCATTAGGGGGTGCAATCTTATATGGGTCTATATTCCCAGTGAGTTGGATATCAGTATTATTTATATGGTAAAAATTAATTATTGACGGAATGCACGTCCCGAAAGATCGGGATTGACGATACCCTCTTAAGGAAGTTTATAAGTTTTGACCGGGCTAAACCCTACAAGTAGATTTGATTATCCGGTGGTCAAATAAGTTAAACAGAAGGGCTTAAAAAATATTAAGATGTCGATTAAATTAAATTGTCAGTAATTAAATTTAATTGGCAGGTATCAAAAATCTTAACATGGGGAGAAATGATAAGCATTTAATAACAGGAGCTCAATGCAAGAAGAACTTGAGATTATGGGTTAAAGTGCAATTATAGTTCTTTAGTGGTGTGAACTGTAATTCATTGTTTTATAGAAATTGCAGAAATCGCTGCTGTCTTTCCATAATTGCAGAAACTGCTGGTTGGTGTCTGTGTTCCACTGGAAATCTTACTTATAATTACTCCCCAAGTCCCTGTTGTAGCCATATATATATGTGGGTAGGCTGAACCAGTTTTATATCATAATTTATCTTTCAAGACTAAATATATCTGTGTTCTTCCAGTACGAGTTCTCGATAGTCCGTAGCCCACACTACATTCGAGAATTGCGTAAGGGAATACAGTCGAAGATCTGACAGGAGCTTCAACTCAGAATCAAATCGTAGTTGAAGAATTGATCGACAAAAGGTATTCTTCTAAATTAACTTTGGTTGCACGGATTTTATTTTGATCGTTCGTCGTCAAAAGTTTTATCTGGAACCCGTTTCGGCATTTGCCCGTCTAGTTAATTTTTTACCGAAAATCGTTTGCAAAAACAATAATCTTGGCAGTATTGCCTCCAACAATTGGTATCAGAGCCGTTTTGTTTTTTTATTTACGGTTATCGGGACCGGGTAGTTTTAGAACTGTTGCTAATTTTGTTTTGCAGGTGTTCTAATTCCATTTTTATGATCATCATTTATTTTTATGTTTGATTGAATGCGTGGATGATGATTAACTTTTTTCCACGGGGGTTGACCGTGATAAATTAATTTTTTTTTAGAACGAATGTAAACCTACGGGACATAGGTTTTGATATATTTTTTTTTATGTTCTTTATTTTCTTTCTAGTTTATTAGAAAGAAAGAAAAATAAGAACATGTATGGAAGAACGAAGGCAGTGGTAACCAGTGGTGGTTGGTGGCGGCAACTGGCGGTTTTAGCCGTGAATAGTTTTTTTTATTGCTTTGCAATTTTTTTCTCACCAGAATTTTTTTTTTGGATAATACAAAAAAAAAAGCAAACAGCAGCGACGCAAATAGAAACTGTTTTGGCATTTGCGGCGCAGAAATCCTAATCCCAAGAACCTGTTTCAATGTGCAGCGGCCTTTAATGAGCGGTATGGTTGGCTAAAACACAAAACATAGCAGTTTCCCAAGCAAACAGCCGGCGGTTTCCGACGTAGAAAAGTCTAAAACAGCAACAAACCAGTCCCAACGCAGTAGCATAGCGCAAGATCTCAAGCTGCAGCGGCGAAGCATTTTTTCAAGTGATTTTAAATCTAGCGCCTTCCCAGGCTGCTGGGGCGATTTTTTTCTTTCTTAAGCAAACAGCTGTGGTTTCCATAAAGAAGAGTAAAAGCAGCAGCTTCTTAGCAACCGCACCAAACATGGCACTATTTCAAGCGATTTAGGCAGCAGCGTTTCTTTCGAAAAAGAAATTCTAGCAAAGCAGTATTCCCAAGCAAGCTGCGGCAACTGTGTTTTTCCAAAAGAAAAAGTTGTTTTCCAAAACAATTTCGGTGCTACTCAAATACCGATAAGCAGCTGATTCAAAAAAGAATTTTTTGAAGCATATCCTTTTAAACAGGATACTGAAACTCTTTAGAGTTTCGATTCGATCATAAAACCGGGATATATTTATCTTGTATATATTTTATTTTTATATTAATTGCGTGAATGATATATATATTAGTTTTATTTATCCTGTTAATTTAATTAATTCAAAATTTTAATTTTAATTAAAATATTTTGTAATAGAAAATAAAAGTTTTTTTTAATTAATTAATTTTAATTAAATAAAAAAAACTTAAGATATTTTATTTTTTATAAAATATCACGTTTAAGATGATTGTTTTTAAAATCGGATATCTTGGAATAACGTGAGAATTAATTTTAAATTTTGAATTAATTAAATAAAAAAATATTTAATCAAAATAAATTATTATTTTTTTAAAATGTGGAACGAAAAATAAAATAAATAAATATCTTTAATCACTATCTTAGCTGAAAAGTTAGAGAAAAACTATACATTTATTAAATTTTATTTGTTACACATTTAAATACGAAAAAATGGTTTGATAAATCAAAATCTTTGGAATTGTGTATACGAAAAGTTGTTTTATTCTTTCAGATCATGTGACTTTCAAAATTTATAAATTTATTTTAATTAAACGGATTTTTATAACCCTCAAAAATATTTTTAGAAAATCTAAGTGATAGAGAGAATTTATTCATAGATAAATTCCGCAGTCTTCATCACCAGTTTGTAGGCGATGCAATTAAACCCTACATGTCGACAGTAAGGCCTTCCTCCCCGTCAGACAGATTAATTGCGGTATCGCCAGTACAAACCTTCTTTAAGGATAATTCTAGATAATTATTAGTTTGGATTACTTCTCCATCTGAAAGGTTCATTGCGAAGCGATTGATTTGGGATTAGGTGATGGTTAACACTTAGCTGTATATAATAGTATCATCTCCATCTGAGTCACTGCTATTATATACTAAAATGAAGCTATGTCAGTTATTTAATTTTACTTGGCATATTCAGTTGCCTAGATAGTAAAAATTAAAAGGAATTGACACGTCTAATCTGATGATGGATAGTAGACGTCCACCCATTGTGACATGCTATTCTCAGGTTACCAGACTGCTAGCGAATTAATTTTAAAATGGTAGAGGGAATCGAATTAAAAATGAATTCAAAATTTTTCTCATCATAATTAATGGTATCTTAATTATGCGATTCTCTGGATTAAAATGCCTTTCAACCCACTCGTTTTAATACTCAAAGAAAATAAACAAACGGGTCTGAATTTTGTTAACTGAAAATGTAACTTGGATATAGTTTTAATTACAAATGGTATTCCTTCAATACCAAGAAATGTGTTTATTTCTGAAAAAAGTTCTTCCTCTAAGCCGAAAGGCTTGAAGAAGAAAAAATTTCAAAAACAGGGAGACCCAATTTTTAGGGTAGTTAGTGGGCAACGGACTGGTATGAAAAATCCAAAAAGCAAATATTTTCATTGTAACCAGACCCGACACTAGAAAAAGCTATATCTAGTATTTCTCAGAAGGTAGAACAAACAAGGTAATTTCTGTTCACTAGTTGTAAAAACATGTTTAGCGGTGTTATCTACCGGTACCTGATGTATAAATACGGGAGCCATTAATCATATTTACAATTCATTGCAGGGGTTCTAGGAAACCCGATAATTTAGTGATGGGGAGATTTACCTACATATGGGCAATAATACAAAGGTAACAGCAATTGCAGTAGGAGGTGTCACTCTCAGTTTTGATAGAAATTGGGTTTTAATATTGAGATATTGTCTTTATGTACCTTCCATTAGAAGGAACTTAGTTTTCATTTCTGAATTGGCTAAAGACGGATATTTGATTTATTTTAATAACTCTATGGTTATTAAGGATAACAAATGGGTTATCTATTCTGGTACATTGGTGGATGATCTTTATATTATTACTCCAATCTCTCCTACACTACAACTGACTGAAACGAATAATA
>JAULJZ010140764.1:0-10607 GCA_032270985.1 Heliamphora pulchella | reverse complement strand
TTTCACGTGTTGAGTGTGAGTTATGAATTGTGGGATGTTGAAAATTTATAATTTATTTTTTTAATCTATTTTACTATTTTAAAATGAACATAAAAATTAAAAAATAACAAATTATTTTTGAAATTTTTTATAAATAAAAAGTCTCAAAATACTTGAGCAAGTTAAGTGCTTATTTATTATATATATATAAAAAGAAAAACTAAACCAAAGGCACACGAGCTAAGAGATGATATCATGATAAGCTCGGGCTGAAAGATAAACTTACATGGCAATGGTAGACATAACCTGGTTGCACAGTTGGATCAAAAGGATAAGGCGCGTCACCATCAACGAGGTTAAACTTCACCACCACCGTCGTTTGGTACCCCGGCTGAATCTTCACCACGTTCTTCCACGTCTTCTCCGACGCCGGCACGTCCACCAACGTTCCGGTGGCATGGCCCGTCACGTTGCAGGCGACGGCGTCGTTCTTGCTAGCCATGCACGACGTGAACCCGGCCAAGTCCACCAGCGCCTGCACCTTGACGGCTTGGAACTCCGCCAGGTGAATGTGCAGCGGGTGGTTGTCGTTGGTGAGGTTGATCACCTCCCACACTTCCGTCGTTCCCGATTTCGGAGTCTCCGTCACCGGGTCCGTCAAACTCTTCCCGTTTATGTACAGATGGGTTGGGTTTCCGGTTGAGCTCTCGTATTCGTACAGGACGATGTACCTGTTCAGATTAGGTATGGAATGAGCAGGGTTTTAAATAGGGTAAATCACAATGACCAGTGACCTCTCCAACAGTTTTAAGTTAAATACAGTTAATTTTATTTTTTAAAGATTTTTTAAAACAAATTATACTGATCTCCTTTACAGTTTAAAATGTAATTACATACCAACTCAAACCGTTAGGATTCGTCAAATTCCATTAGGATCAGCAATCACATAATATTATATTCTTATTTTGCCCCCAACACCAAATCTGTTTTTTTTTTTGTTACTTTTTATAAAATTTATAAAACGATAATTTTTTGGTTTGAATTCGCTAGAATAATTTACCCACAATCGAAACCGTTTATTAGCGGTATTAGGCCGCCAAAAGGGTAGTGAACGTTATCGATCGAAAAATTTACCCCTCAACACAAAAATCTATTTCTTCTTCTTTTTTTTTATAAAGTTTATAAAACTATAATATTTCGATTTGAATTCGCCAGAGTAATTTACCGACAATTGAAGCATTCACTAACATCATTAGGTCGTCAAAATGGTAGTGAATGTTGTCGATTGAGAAATAATTGTGTGCACAGTGGTGGCTGTGTATATACAGAAGGGAGAGGGAGAGAGAAACGGTGGTTTTTAGTGAGAGAAGGGGTTGTCGGCGAGGGTTTGGTGGTGCGGCTTGGTGGTGCGGCGAAGGTCTGATGGTGCGACAAGACGGTCGGCGAGGGTTCTAGATGGCTATCGGCGACTGGCGGCTAGGGTTTTGGTGGTCCGGAGACTTGTTGGTGCTGCGGCGAAGGTCTGGTGGTGCAGCGAGGATTCTGGGTGGCTTTCGGCGACTGGCGGCTAGGGTTTTGGTAGTTCGGCAACTAGCGGCGATTGTTTTGGTGGTCCGGTGACTGGCAGTGAGAAAGAGAGAGAAAGAGAGAGCCTAACCGAGATAGAGGAGAGAAACGGCGAGCGGCGAGCGGCGAGCGGCGGAGTTGCCGGCGGGGCGATGGTCGTGGACGGCGGTGCTGGGCTCGGAGGGTAATTTGGTCATTTTAATTTTTCTACTATATATATATATATATAACTATCGGAGGGTAATTTGGTCATTTTAATTTTTCTGTTAACACCGTTTCACTATAAGGGAGGTCAGTGTAATTTGTCCAAAGAAGTGGGGTTAACTCTATTTGACCAAAATCTCAGGGGAGATCAGTGTAATTTACCCATTTAAATATCGTATATCTAAATTTCAAGCTTCCGGTATTTGTTGATGTATCATTTGATAGTATTTGATATTTTTTTTATAATTCAAGGTGTTCGGACTAATTTACGTGTACCTCGACTAATTTTTAAAAGGCTAATCTCAAATATTGTCTCATATTGACCGATATATAATCGTATTATCGATACTGATACATCTTTCAATACCTTAATTTAAAATTTTAGAAATGAGCAATTAGTCATCGTAACGTACGCAACGGTAAGATCACTTCACTTAATAACTTAAGTTTTTTAATAATGTTATGGTAATTATATTTAAGTAATCACATAATGTGTTATTTTATATATGGTATTTTATGTTATTAAGTCACCGTTTGTTTTTAACCACTATACATGCATGATATGTCATGCTATATAATAATTAGTTGTGATCATAAAAATATGATCACTATATTTTTTATACATTTTTAAATTTAATACAAAACTATCAAAACTTTTATACATTATGGTAAGAGAGCGAAGCTTCTTCACCCACTATAAAGAAGAATAAATTTTGCACGCTAGACGACTGGCCAAAAAACAAAGTGCTCCGTGATAGACTAAAAAAATGTCACACGGGACAACGGACCTTAAAAAGAGCCTACAAGAGATGGAGAATATTAAAGTATTCAATTTTATATTGCTTAATTGGGTATGGTATGAACTATCACATAGGTCTTTTTTGGGCTAAATTGTGATAATTTTATTTATTTTTGTTTTTTTTGAATTATTTTTATTCGTTAATTTTATTTTTTATCTTTTTCAAAACATTTCCAGAAGAGAAATTGAAAAAGTAAAAAAGAAATTGATTAAAAATTTTAAAAAATCACTAAAAGCAAAAATAAGCAATATATGGCCCAGATAATTGCTTATTTGCTTATTAATGTTGCTTTTTTTTTATCTTTAGTGAATTTTTTTATCATTTAGTTAAATTATTATATTTTTAGATTTCTATCATCGAAACGAGTCGAGAAAATAAAAAAATTTGATCAAAATATAAAAAAAATTAAAAAAAATAAAAATAAACTAAAATAAGTTAATAAGTCAAATTTTATATTACTTATTTTTGCATTTAGTGATTTTTTTTTATCTTTTGATATAAAATTAAAAGACTGTCAAAAGAATAGTTGCTCAGACTTGTTGGAACGAAATTAACTTTTACAGTACCTTGTAGTTGCTGCTCCGGCGGTGGTGGCCGCCGGATAGTTGCTCAGACTTGTCGGAACCACCGAACTGTCCGGTGGTTGTGGAGATCCTGGGGCGATGACGAACTTCATGATCTTGCTATTCAGCTGATCAACGGAATTACCAGATGGGTACGGGTACGGTGCGTCGTTGGTTAGCACAGATTCGTTAGCATTTGTCGCTGAAAAATCGATCACGACGTCGGCGATCTCCGACGGCGCCAGTAGAATGCTTCCCGTCGTCACCGGCGACGGCAAGTAGGACGCGTCTGATCCCACTTGCGTGAATGTCAGCCCGTTCGTCAGTGAGAATCTGAAGTATCTGTTGGAGAATTTTATAACAAAAATAAAATATTATTTACAATTTATTTATATTATTATTTTTAAATGAGAAGTTATTTCTACTATATTCATTAATTAGTTTTTACGAAATAATTGTATTTGTGTAATCTATTTAATTCGACAACAGTTATGTAAATAGAATAGCTTTATTATTATTAAATATATTTAATTATATATATTTTTATAAATACCTATATATGGTCCCATATGGGTAAATGGTTTATTGGCTTATTTAACTTATAAGCAACCAAATAAGCTACATTATTTGGTTTGCCAAATAAGTCAAAAATAACCAAATAAGTAAATAAATCAATAAGCAAATAAGCCAAAATAAACAAGATTTTAGCCAAATAAATTGACTTATTTAAGCAAATAAGATAAATAAATCAAAAATAAGCAAATAAACTAATAAATAAATAAGCAATAATAAGCCAAATAAACAAATAAGTCAATTGGTAGTCAAACAAAGTTGCTTATTGGCTTATTTGCCAATAAGCAAATAAGCATGTTATCCAAACAAGGCCAATGGAAAGATATTTGAAGGGAAGTGCAATCCTTTTTGTTTTTATTTGGTGGACTTACAAAACTACCCTTTTATTCTAGAATTTTTAATTTACTCTTTCTAATTGTATGCTTACAAATCATAAAATACAAGAATATTTTAATAACTTCAACTAATAAAGACAAAAGAAAAAAGTGTATTTGTGAAAGGGAGAATGTGAATAACACTTTCCTATTTAAATGTGAAAGAAGGTGAATGAGAGTTGAAAGAAAAGGCAATTATTAAGATAAGTTATATATATATATATTTGAGTATTCTACTATTTTATTATATTGTGTGGATAACTTTGGTTTTGTTTATATTTTTTTAGCGAATATTAGACTACAAACGTTTATGAGCAATTGAATTGTGATTTGGAGTCCATGCATTCCATGTAGACATTCACTAGGAGAGGATCATCGTGTTATATAGGACAATAAAAATATATCTCTCAATCTCTAAGATTTTATAATTTATACTTTTTATTGGTTTCATACTCTACAATTAATGCATATTATTTGGATGAATTGAAGCTAATTATTTATATATTGTAGCTGTAAAAATGATTTTAACTAATAATAGAAGTTGTAAATATTGTCAAACACCACCTATATATATTTTATGGCTTGAATTTTAGCTTATTACACGATTCAGATTTTCTTCAAATTTTATTAACAATGGATTTTATTAAATAAAATAAAAATGTTAGGCCATGTTTGGTAACATTTTATAGTTTTTATTTTTTGTTTACAGTAAATAAAAATAATATTTTTTTATTTTTTTAAAAAAATAAAATATACATTAGAAATAACATGTTTTTTAGCAGAGGTGGCAGGATGAAGATGGCAGTTGTTTGGTGGTGATCAGTAAGTAAAAATATTGTTGAAAGTGATGACAATGATGGTGACTAGTAATATTTGTGGCCGGAGATTACTGTGGTCATAAGTGTTTAACAATGATATAGCAAAAGAGATAAAAATGGTAAAAGATGATGGAAGAGAGAGAATAATTAAGAACCTTTTTATAAAATAAATAAAAATATATTTTTTAATTACAAGAATTTAGTAAATTTGAAAACTGTAACATTTTTAAAAATAAAATAATTGTCAAATGTATTTTTATTTATAATATACAAAATTTTTAAAAACAAAAATAAAAGACTAATCGTAAACATTACCAAACTGGCCTTAATGATTTTATTCACTTCACACTACCTTGCATTCGAGGCGTTGATGATGCGAAACCGATACTTCCGCCGTTGAACCTGAAGGAACGGCCACGCCTTGCCGTTGACTATAAGGGCGTCGCCGAAGTACTCCGGTTGCCACTGCGGGTGGATAGTCGGATTATCACCCGTATAGTTCATATACAAAGACCCATCCGTATAAAAACTCCGATCAAACACCATCAAATGACGATCAAACTCCGAACCCATCGGAAGATTCAGTTTCTGATCCATCCCCGAGTCTCTGACCACAAAAGCAGCAACCAAACCGGCCAGGAGGTTGATCCGGGTCAACCCGAGAGCATGATCGTGGTACCAGAAGTTCCCCGGGTGCTGTACATTCGGGTAGAAGTAAGTTGATTGGGTCCAGGCCGACCCGGTATCGCGAAAACCGGAAGTGAACCAGGCGAAGGGATTGCCATCGCTGGGCGGCGGGTGGATTCCGCCGTGGAGGTGGACGACGGTGGGGACGCCGCCGTTCTTGGGGATGGCGGTGGCGATGGTGGGGTCCCAGGGAAGAATGTGGGACTGAGGGAGGTGGTTTTCCCATGTCACGTACGTTGGGATGCCCTGGAGGGCCTCGATTGTGGGTCCCGGCACGGTGGCGGTCGCCGCCGTGGTTCCGTACGCAAACACGGTGGTTGCCGGTAAGTCGCGGTGGAATTTCTGCACAGAGTTAGGAGGAGGAGATCACCGTCAACTTAGAAGATTACGTACGTAGTAGAAAAACGACGAAAGCTCGATTGACTTCCGCCACTAACGGTGGGAATGAGACTTCGGAGATATATTTCTGTTTTAAATATTTATTTTACTTTTTGAGTGATAATATACTAGTTAAAGTATATATATATATATATATATAATTATATTTATTGTTATTTTAATCACGAGTAATTATTTGGTACTCTAAGAGTTTCATGTGATAAGTCTACATGATACTCCTATTCAATATAGTGATCACAAATTTTATGGTAAGAATATGATGACTCATTTTTGTTGGATGGTTAGGAGACAAATGGTGGTCCACATTATATATGTTGCGATTATTTATTTGTCAAGAGTACCACGTGACATCGTTTTCATGGTATTTAAAGAGTATCTAATAAGTTTTCTGCATGCACAATGCACAATGCATAATACGGTGTATCTAGTTGTGAATTTTAAGGTTCTGAAATTAGTCGAAGTGCGCATAAATTGACTCGAACACTCAATTATTAAAAAAAATTGTAGGAATTATTGGACTGAAAAAAAAGATACAGACATACCCATTTGGTTTCGAACATGCGGATGGTGAGTCTTCCCGGTATGATTGAACCATGACCCGAGCCACTTGAGTCATTTGTATAGCCATAAAGCTTAGGCATCTCAGGGAGTTCATCGACGTACATTTGCAGCGACGCAACCACTTGCTCGAGTGTCGCTGCAGTCACCGGAGGAGGTTGCGCTGTCGCCGACACGCTGACGGTTATGACGATCAGCAAATGGAGTGCCGTGGAAATTTTAATCTTTGTCATCGCGATCCTATTCTCACAAGTAGAGGCAGGCGGATGTAAAAATTTACAACAATGCTATGTACCAAGAAAAAATATTTAAAATTTAAAATAAGTGGTAAAAATTCACTTAGAGTGTGACTCACATCTTATTAAATACGAATTTATACCATATAAATCACTTTTGGGATAAAAATTTGGATACTTTTTTTTGGGTACATACACTTTTCTAAAAATTTAATGTAAGGATGACAACTACTTCTTACAATTTAAATTAAAGAAACAAGATTCTTCATAACTAAGCTGGATATTGTTGCAGAAATTGCTTACACAACAAGAAATTAAAATTGCTTACAATGCATGGTGCCGATATTGTTGCAAAACTGCTTATACAACAAGAAAAATTGCTTTCAATAGCCAAAATTCCTTATACGACAAGAAAAGTTTTCTTTCAATATGGTGCTGATTTTAAAAAGCTCCTTTGAGGTTCTTAAAATCAGCACCATAGTTGCTTCTAGAAGAGTGTGTTTATTATCTCATGTTCCATGTATATACATGTAGAAATTAATCTCTCTTCCAAAAAAAACATATATGTTTCCATAATATACAAACTTGGAGAAATGATCCTTCGTATAGCTAGATTATGAAAGAATTAGTTGTAATTAAAATTAAGATCTTATATATTAAAATTAAAAATATGCGACTATGACTTAAAATACAAGTTTTTAATGTTTGTTAAAACTGTACCCATAATTATAAGCATGACTATTTGAATTTTTCTTAACTTATTGATGAATTATAAGTTACAAACACCTTCTATATTTAAACAGAGAAAGAGATATTTTCAAGGACAAATAATTCTATGTCATATATATATATATATATATATATATATATATATATATGTTTACTTAATTATCAGCGGAATTGAGGTGGGGTCTATGCGCTCATCTGTAAGGTGCGATCTACACAGTTAATTGCAAATATCATCTATATAAAAAATTAAATTGATCGAATATCGTTAACTATAACCTCTTAATTTAAAAATAGCAGTCCCAAAAAAACATACTTCTATATCGAAAAAGCGTATTTGTAAAAAAAATTTGGAAAGGAAGAGGATATTGAGCAACCTTAAAAGCTTTTCTACTAGGAAAATCTCTTTTGATTGGAAATTCAAAATGTTTTTTTGTGTGATAAGCGAATAAATAATCAAAAGTTGTAATAATATGAATCTGACTTGACTCAAAAAGTTGGCTAATTTCCTTTATAATATAAAATTAATGATATAAAGTTAATGATTTCCATTGCCTACTACTGTTTTGGACTAATTCTATAATTCTAGTTAATATGAAATAGAATTCTTTTCGCTCTTATGATTCGTAGAATTATAAAAACTTTTCTTTGAAAAAGAATAAACACAAATATAATTTTTAGACAAATATAATTTTTTCGTATATTTAATGATATTCGATAAATTTAATTTTTTACATAAATAATTTATACATACACAAAGAAAAATAAACAAAATAATTTGAATTATGAAAGTAGAACCGGAGGAGAGCCCAAGGGATACTACTTTATGCAAGACAATAATATGCATCACTTGTTGTTGGAGTTGTAGGGAGCGATGACAAAAAAAAAAAAAAGTTATAAAACGTACCTTTCAGCGAAAGAAAGAGAGAAAACGGAGATGGGAGATGGGAGATGGGAGATGGGAGAAGGGAGAGAGAGAAGAAACTTTACTACTTGGGATTAGGCGTGTGCCGAGCACAAGGGGAATGATGAAATGGCCTTTCAACTCATTCTATAAATACTAAAATCTAAGGCAAAGCTTTTTACTCAAGGCTCTGTTTGGGCTATTTTAAAAAATTAGCTTTTTAAAAAAGGGCTAGCTTTTAAATTATATTATTTGATTGTTTAAACAATGAATTTTTTTTTTTTTCAAAAAAATATTCTATACCCATCTCAAACATATTAACTTTTAATTTCTTTAAGTAAAATGACTATAATACACTTAATTAAAAAATTAACTCTACTCTTAATAATATAAAAAAATTATGCCTCCACGTGTAAGAAGATGATGATATCTTCACGTGCTCCAGATGCCGAATTCATGCAAAATAAGCCATAAACCTGTGGTCGGCAAGAGACTCTCTGATGCCTAAGTTATGTCCTACCTCGGCTAAACATTTTAATTCATACATCGGCTAGAGACTCTAAGCCTTAACTCTCTAAGGCAAGAGATTAAAATAATCTCAAGAATTAGAAGAGTTCTCAAGTTTCGAATAGAACACGAATGTCCTACCTCGGCTAGGTATAAGTCCTACCTCGACTAAGCACTTTAAGTCCGACCTCGGTTAGGCGCTTCAAGCCCTAATTCAGCTAGGCACTCCAAGTCCTACCTCGGTTAGGCACTTTAAGTCCTACCTTGACCAAGACTTTAAGTCCTAACTCGGATACACTCCAAGTAATAATTTGGCCAGGCACCCCAAGTCCTACCTCAACTAGGCACTTCAAGTCCTACACCGGCTAGGCACTCCAAATCTTACTCGACTGGGTATCAAAGCGACATAGGCAATTAAGCTTCACAACGTAAACCCGAAGCACATAAAACTTCCACCTCCTCTTAAATGAGCATGTTAAAGTTAGAGGCCCATTGTAAAGAGAAAAATTTATCCCTTGACTAAAACCAGCAGCACACACAACCTTTTCATCATAACAGATGATTTGATAACTCACAAGTAATGTGACAAACACAGTTAATAAAGACAACTCTCTCTCTCTCTCGACAACTCACAAGTAATGTGACAAATCACAGTTGACAAGGGCAACTCTCTCTCTCTCATGCATCTCGATCAGAAGAAAAGGGAGACTAGATTTTTTATTCAATGCATACATATTCATCTACGATTTTCTTTCGGAAGCCTCATTTAACTTGGGTATCGGATGGCCTCTCTTCGACCACTGGTCGGGAGACTTGTTTTATAGGAATCTGATGTCCGGAGCACGTGGGAATATCGTCTTCTTCTTCCTCGTTGGGCTTTTCTACCTTATTTTGCAGGTATATATTTTTTTATGTCTACACACCTTCGTTAAGCAACCAGCTTTAAGTTGAAGTTTTTGCGTTTTTGGTTAAAACTAAAAAAATCAAAAAACTTTGTTTGGAAACGTAAGGCTTTTTAGCCTTTTAATTTTTTTTACGTAAATAGTTTTATATATTTTTAAAAAAATTATAAATTTTATTATGCATATATTTTTTTTATAAAAATTATATTTTTAAAATTTACTCGTCAAAATCTATTAAACAAGATTTATATAGACTTTTCCCAATCACTCGAGGACTTTAGATAGATGTTTACGAACTACAGTTAACATAACATCATACCAAGAATATAAAATTATATAAAGATAAATTTTAAAAAATTTTAATAATTTTTTTATAACTTAAATTTTTTGGAGCTAAGATCGTCTATATGGTTCACTAAACGAAATTTTTACTTATTTAAATTTTAAAAAAATTAAGCAAAATGTCCAACTTAAAATTAGGTGGCCAAACAAGTCTGGAATTACCTACTTAGATATTTTAATAAAAATAAAAAAAATTACCCTAAAAAATTATTTCAAATACTTTAATTTTTCTCCACTTTCTTCTTAAAAAAGTTAAAAGTTTTTAAAATTCAAGATTTTAAAATATCCCATGCAGGTGCCTAAATTCTTTCTGTTTTGACACGTTAAAAGATGTGACTTGACTTGCCCAAAAACGCGTCTTCTTCTTAAAAAAGAAATAATAATAATAATAATAATAATAATAATGGTAAATTACATTGACTTCCCCAATAATTTTTGACAAAAAAAATTTTTTTTTTATAATTTTTTA
>JAULJZ010140743.1:0-10607 GCA_032270985.1 Heliamphora pulchella | reverse complement strand
TTGAGAGAGAGGTGTGAGATAGAAACTAAGAAGGAGAAAAACACGAAGATCCGGATCGGTGCCCACTCGCCGGGATCATCGTGTGTGTCGGGATATACGTGAGAAGATCATTGGGTCGTCTCGGATCGTTGTTCTGCATCAAAGAAAACTTATACAAGTTTCTTGAAGATATATTTAATCTCAATATATCTGTTCATGGATATGGTTTTCATGAAAAACGCATGCACCATTTTTTACGGTCACGGCGCCGGTTCTTATTTTTCCTTCCGCGTTCCAACATGCGATGCATCACACAACGGGTTAGGTTGTGTTCTTATACAACAAAATGGGGTCATTGCTTATAGTTCAAGATAGCTTAAAACACAAGATAAAAACTATCTGATGCATGATTTAGAACTAGAAGCAGTGGCTTTCACCTTGAAGATTTGGAGGCATTATTTATATGGCAAGCGGTTTGAAGTGTTTTTCAGATCACAAGAGGCTGACGAGTGCGCCACATTATTCATAGTGGTTTCCTAGCCTTCCCTTATTAATCGTGTTGTTGAGGCTCAACTACAGGATAGTGAGACCCAGGTATTACATGATCATGCTTTAGGTGATAGGGATGCCAAAGGATGGACCATACATTCAGATCAAGGTCTTAGATTTGCGGGGAGGTTGTTTGTGCTAAAATCATGTCGTGATATTATGCTCCGTGAGTTCCACCATTCTCATTTAGTTGTGCATCCGAATGGTATGAAGATGTATCATGATTTAAGCCACCAATTTTAGTGGAAAGGTATGAAAAGAGACATGGAACATTTTATTTTGCGATGCCTTACTTGCTAACAAGTGAAGGCGGAACATCAAAGACCATCGGGATTATTACAGCCCTTACCTGTATCAGAGTGGAAGTGGGAGAATGTTACTATGAATTTTGTTTCGAGACTTTCAAGATTGCCAAGGGGACATGATGCCGTTTGGGTGATAGTTGACCGAGTAACCAAATCTGCACATTTACCTATTCGTATGACTGACTCGGTAGACAAGCTTAGTAGATTACACGCTAGTGAGATTGTCCGATTCCACGAAGTGCCGGCGTCTATCGTATCCGATCGAGATCCTCAGTTCACATCTCATTTTTTGTAGAGTCTCTAATCAATTTTGGGGACGAGTTTGCTATTTAGCACTGCCTTTCATCCAGAGATGGACAGTCAATCTGAGCACACCATACAGATTTTGGAGGATATGCTGCGAGCGTGCGTACTAGACTTTCATGGATCTTTGAAGGATCATTTGCCTTTAGCGGAGTTTGCGTGTAATAATAGCTACCAGTTGAGCATTGAGATGGCACCTTTTGAGACATTGTATGGCAGACCTTGTAGGTCTCCAGTCTGTTGTGCCAATGTGGGAGACGAAGCAGTCTTGGGACCAAATCTTGTCCGTGAGGCAACCGAAAATATTGCCACTATTTGAAAACGCCTAGTGACGGCTCAAAGTCGTTAGAAAAGTTATGCAGACCGGAGGAAAAGACCATTGATGTTTGAAGTGGGTGATCACGCGTTTTTAAAAGTTTCACCTCGTAAGGGTTTGATAAGATTTGGTAGGAATGGGAAGTTGTCGTCGCATTTTATTGGGCCGTTTAAGATCCTTAAAAGGATTGGAGAGATAGCTTATCAACGTGCATTGCCTCCACAATTGTCGCCAGTACACAACGTCTTTCACGTTTCTATGTTGCAGAAGTATGAGCCAGACCCTTCACACGTTCTTGATTGGACTGAATTGCAAGTTGAGGAAGATATTTCTTATGAGGAGCAACCAATAAAGATTTTGGACATAAAGGAACAAGTATTGTGGGGATGAACGATTTCTTATGTCAAAGTGTTGTGGCATCATCATGACGTGGAGGAGGCGATGTGGGAGTGTGAGTCTGAGGTCCGCTCGAAGTACCCAGATTTGTTTTTACCTTGAGGTATGTCAAATTTCGGGAACAAAATTTTCTAAATGGGGGAGAGTTGTGAGACCCAAACCCATTTTAATTTTTGTAATTAAATATTTATGTGATAAATATTTAAATATGTGATATTACATTATGAGCATATAAATTCTATGTATGTATGTGTGCGGCCAGTGGGCCCGATATTGGATTTACATGCGTTGTTGAATCGCTCTTTGGCATGGGAGTTCAAAAATTTTGATTTGAGGATAATTTTAAATTTTGGTAAATTTTGAAAATAGGAACTTTTAAATTAATTTGAAGTTGAAATATCATCTTTAGTGCAAGTTTGAAGCATTTCCATGATTTTTGTGGTTGTTGGAGGCTATAGGGCATGTTGATAAATAATGTGAAGTTGGTGGCTTAATGTGTGGAAGGAGGCTTCTTAGAGAAGCTTCTGCATCAGCCACAAACCCACACCACCGAACCCTCGCTCCCCATTTTCTCTTGTCTACATCTTCTTCCTCCCTTCTCTCTCACCCATCCATCATTGAAGACCCACCCCAAGCTCTCTCTCTCTCTCTCTCTCTCTAATTTTTGGAAGCTTTACACTTGGGTTCAATTTCGATAAAAGGAGAAAGTTTAGTCTTCTCGTAGAGGGCTTCATCTACCACCAAATGGAATTTGATTTCGACAAGTTTAGGTCCTCCCGCTATTGTTCAGGTTTTAGTTTTTGACAAATTGAGACAGCATTCTTCTCCCTACATGTTTACTTATGATATTTATGCAATTTATTGAATTCTATTTCATGTATTTATTGTGTATAGCATGTGGGTTTGAAACCTTAGTTTGAAGGTGCATGATTTAAGTGGGTTTAACTTGATTTTGTTGGAAGATGTTAGTTATGGAAGCATAAAATGGGTTTAATTTGTATTAATAAGCATGAAATCAAGGGATTGGCATTAATTGGAATTAATGGACTTATGGATGAGATTAACTAGAAGTTTGGTATGGGCTTATTATCTTGGAAGTGTGATTTAGAGTAAGATTGAGTAATTTGTGTATAAATTGGGTTTCTGATTAAAATCCTTGTTGAGTTAGCAAAATAGGAGGAATTATCATTAAATTGTATTTGGGTACAAAATTGTGAAAATTTGAGTTAACGAGATTAATTTTGAGGAATTAATTTGTGAACCATATAGTGAATACATGTGTGATAGGTGAAAACCATGTGGAATGGTTAAGGGACTAATATTATTAAGTAATTATGACGTATTTATTGAGGTAAATTTTGAAGCAATATGGGCTTGACTAGCTCCTCAGTGAAAAACCAAAAACTTACGCAAGAATGGGTGCCCGGTTCCCTTAATTTAATACTTGAAAATGTGGTGAGGTACCCCGTTCCTTCGGATGGTATTCCCGAAAAGTATGTAAATGTATGTGATATAGGAGTTGAGCCAATGTGATGTGATTAGGTTATATAACTAGATGATTAATTTAGTTATAACGAAAGGTTATGAATTTAATTATAAGGATTCAGTAAACGATTTTCTTGTGAAATGTGGGTACCGTTTTGGGTTTAGGAGTATGGATAAAGAATTTCTAATTGCATAACAAGCATATTTGTATAGGTTGTTAGAATTCTATTGAGACTCAGCTCACGTTATTTGTATAACTATTTTTTAGGCACCAATGATGAATCCATGCCATGAACAATGATAGCATGTTTGGATGTTTTGTTACTTTTTAGGTAGTTAGGAAAAGTTTGATTAATGTGTATTTTGTGAGTTGAAATGAATACTTGTAAATTCAAGTGGCATGTTAATAGGGTCATGTAATTAACATCCTTGTTCATGAACTCTTGATTTGGTATTGTAAAACCTTAAGGCCAAGTTCTCATGTAATTAAATGTATTTGGATAATGTGCACCCTCAAGGAGAGATTTTTGGATTCAATTTCTAATGAATTCTCATGTTTTTTGAAGAATGTTTATATTAAATCCTTATGCTTGAAGGTTTGGGATTTCTTTCCTATCAACTTTTATGTTTTTCTAAGGCCATAATACCTTCTCTTTGCATAAGAATGGATTTGGATGGGTATTGAGTTCAAAATCTAGCAAAAAAATCAATTTTGGTGCAAGATAGCTCGAAAGACTGCTTGAGCGGACTATCGGGTGGTCCTGGGTTGGTCTTAGCTTCTTGTTGCAGGTCTAAGATGCAAAAAGCAGTTCCAAACCGCTCGAGCAGTCTATCGAGCATTCTTTTTTGCTGGTTGAAAATTGTTTCTTTAAATATGTGTATCTTCCTCATTCGAACTCCGAATTGGGTTATTCTTGTCCTTAAATGGAAGCCCCGAAAGCCCTCTTTCTAATGGTTCTAACCTCAAATCAATTCCTAAAGAGACGGAAGATGAAGGTGAAATGATCGAAATCTTAAGAAACAATGATGGTGCATACGAATCGAATGAAATATAATGTGGGACAAAGAATAGATAACAAAAAATTTATATTGTGTCGATCCGTATGTACGAACGCAAGGAGCGTTCGGACGAAACCTGTTCGGGAAAAATCCTAGTTTTTTTTTAACCCTTAAATAGAAACCCGGTACACCCACAAGGCGAAATAGGGATTATACATGTGTGATCCCTCTAGTTTGATCATGTTTCTGCTCTTGAGCTAGAATCCAATGATCAACACGGCAAGCTGGTAATCTCTTATCCACTTAGATCTTATACTATATTTCTAAACGTCGAAACAAGAACAAAGTGTGGGGTTTGATCTTTCTTGTTCTAAACCTTGTCGGGCTACTTCTTTTTTCCTCTCGTTCTTACAATCTATGGAAACCCTAACAGACTGAGTAATATCGCGTACTGGCGGCCAGGGTTATAATGGCATATATATATGGTACAACAGGAACCTAAGGAGTAAATGTAATTAGGAAATCCTACTTCAACGCACATAAATTATAAATTATACTACTAAAGAATTGTAATTGTACTCTCAGCCTTATTCTCAAACTGAACTTTTGAGCTCCTGGTATTAATTGCTTATTATTCTCCCCACATTAAGATTACAGATACCTGTCGATTAAATTAAATTACTGATAATTATATTTAATTAGCCTCTTTCATATTTCTTGAAGACCTTCTGTTTAACTTATTTGATATGTCGAATTATAAAATTTACCTACAAGATTTAGCATAATCAAAACTTATAAGCTTCCTTAAGAAGGTATCGTCTATCTCTATTCGAGATGTGGATTCGGTCAATAATTAATATCCACTATCTAAGTAATATCGTTATCCAATACACCGGAATTATAGACCTTTAAAATATTAAATATATGTATTTAATGGTTATTTTGGGATTAAGAGTATAAATACTCATAATAACCATAGAGTGTAAATTAATTTATATAGTCAGTATAAAATGAATTACCCCAACGCGGTCCTATTCAAGACACATAAAATTTACTAGTATAATAAATCAAAACTATACTCGAACCTATACCGTTTCCTGTAATCAAGACAGTCCTACTAAAATACCGTACTACAGCCATACCGATGGTGTGTCCAATTCCATCTAAGACTATGAACCATAAACTTATATTCTATAAGAATTGATAATCTAGTCTTTCGAGTGTAAGTCAAACTCTACACACCAGATTAACTATTATGTAAAATAAAAAACACTCATGCACACTATTAAATAAATAATAAAATACATACATTTCTCATACAGATTCTCATTAAAATAAAAAAATAATTTTTATTAATATATAAAAACAATACAAAAAATTCAATACATGATTTTTAGGCAAGGCTTGGAACTCCAGCAACCGCTCCCCCTTTTATATACACGAATAAGCAAGGTTTGAAGTCAAAGAGATGGTTGTCCCCCTAGGCAGACGAAAGAGTGCTTAGAAAAGCACGACATTTAAAGCAGGACACATCAACAAACGATAAGTAGAGGGCTGACACTTGTCACGATTATCAGGAAGACAAATTGCTAGAAGGCGAGCCTCAAAACCAAACACCTCTTCCATCTCAGTCAAACCCAAGACATAAGATCTTGGGGCAAATGATGGAGGTCAGCCCAAAAGCAGAATGCTAGCATACGGCCCAGAAGCCAGGCACATTGAGCTAAATCGAGGCAGTCGAAGGACTCGACGCAGAACCTAGGGTCAGGTTAGCCCGACCTTCTGAGCTTGGCCGAATGCACATTGGAGATCCCAGCCAAGACAAGGGTGCATTAAATGTAATGGAACAGTCGAGTTAAGAGCGTCAATGACACCACCACCTCTGTATGCCTCTACATCGAATGACAACTGACACAACACAAAGCAGCTTAGTAGCACGTCGGCTTCACAAAAGACGCCGTGGACAATCCCCAAAAGGAGAAAAGGGCATTTCCCACTAGGGTTATGCTTGGGGAATTCCACTTTTCCCGCCAAATCCCACACGATGACACTATAAATATCGAACTGAAATACAAGTTACATAAACACATTCTCTCTTAACAAAATTCTGCTGAATTATTTTTAGAACTTTCAGTATTCGCCTTATAGTTGACAAACTTAAGCATCAAAAGGGCTTTTCGGCACGACCCATCAGCTAGTCTCACCGTTGTTTCTTTATGCAGGAGTGATCAAGCCAACGAACCAGAGGACTCGGGCTTGATTCTTTCCTTTCCCTTACCACTAATCTCACCTCTACGAAATCAACCCCACACAAGAATAATCTATGCCATTATAAAAACATGCATTTCATTTACGTCAACAAACTAAATCTTTAACCAGCATCTCTCTCCAATGGTTCCTATTACCATAATTGAAATCACTCCAACTTCCCTGAACCATATAAACAATTTTCATTTTGGGCATAAGTTGTAGTGGAAAGTTGATGGATTTCAATGTCAAAGATAGTTGATTCTGTTGATCTGCCCCACCAAACCTAGCATATTCTATTTTGAAGACCAAAAATCGAACTCGACCGTCGGAGCTTTGAAACCGAACCAACCATGACTATTACGATTCAATGCAGTTTAGTTTTATTGTTTGGTTTGGGCATCACAAACGAGTTAGATGTCAAGTATCACAACACCAAATACACTAAAATTTTATTTTCTTTTCCTTTCCTCACAAACCACATATTTAAATGTTATGAAAAAAATCATTTGAATATTAAAATCAAATTTGGGGCTGCAACAAGCCAACTTTCAGTGAAAAGCAACATGCAACAAGTCAAAATTCATTTCAATCGCATCACAAATCACAACAAGATTGAGAAAAATAATTTGAATCGAATGATTCGAATCACACATCGAAGGATTTGCAGCTAATTTCTGTACCATGAGGGTGTATGTTTATGTGAACAAGGTAAAGAAGATAAATTAATAAATTAGAAATATTCATAAACAAACCTTTGTTACTATGGTCTGTGAGGGCTTTGGAGACGAAAGGATGACAGCGATGACGTTGATCGATGAGAACAACCAAGAGGTTTATGGGTTATGGTGACGATGTCGATCGACGACAACAAATGAAAATAGACGAGAACAAATGAGTGAAGGGTAGCTCCGACGTCGACGAAGCTCCAAAGGATGACAAGAAATGAGAGGGGTAGCGGTGCGGCGCTAGTTTCTATATTATAAGGTTTCTATCTTCTATCGTTAGACTTAAAGTCCTTAATACAAAAAGAAAAATTTAAGGATTAATCCCTTTTTCAGATTTCGTAAGATTTTTAGGCCTACCATCTTTATTTAGTAGTTTTAGTTCTATCATAAATCAGGATAAAGTTTTATGATTGATTTACCCCTATCTAAAATATTTGATTATTTCCTACCATATTTAAATTTTGAATTTGAGAAAATTTAGCCTTACATACATTAACACTTATATTATCCACTTTTATAGCATAACCCTAGCCACCGTTTCCTTTCTCTTTCCTTTCCTTCTCCAAACCCTAGCCGCTATCCCTAGACTACCATCGCCTTCGCATCACCGCCACCGCTCCTCATTCTCATCTACCTCGCCACCGTCGCCAACCTCAACCTCTTCTTCTTTACAAGTGTGCAGAACCAAAGCTAAGGTGGAGATGGAAGAAATGGAAAAATCATCCAAAGCCACGGTATGCAGAACCTCGACCTCCTCCTGATCACCGTCTTCATCCTCGTCATCTTCATCCTCTGTAGCCGTCTTCACGTTCTGTTTTAGTCATCATCGACGTGGCCGTCTTCAACTTCGATGTCGCTGTTGTTCTCTCTTACTGTTGCGGTCATCATTCATCACCGTTGCCATTAACGTCTCTCGCTATCGTCAACCTCGACATCGTCGATGCATGCATCATTTATTTTTAAGTTACAGGATCACTGTAAATATAAAGTAGAGTCATAAAGGTATCTTAACTGATACATACATTAGTTACATATGAGGTGCAGTATTATTGAAAACGCACTGCAGAGTTCAACTGATACATGTATGGGTTGACGAGCAATGATGACGGCAACGGCAAGGGAGGAGGTCGGGGACGTCAGGGTTAACGATGGCAACGGCAAAGGAGGAGGTCGGGGACGTCGGGGTTAACGATGGTAATGTCAAGGATCAAGACGGCGACGACGGTGGTGCCCCGATGCAGCGACAGTGACAAAGGATAAAGACGGTGACAAAGTTAAGGATGTTGTGATTGCAACGCGATATTTTGGGAGAGATTTTGGGAGAAATTTTTGGGACAGGATTTTTGATTCCTTTTAAGGAAGGAATTTGGTAAAAATATTCTTCTTAAAATGTAATTTAAAGGTATTTTAGGGAATTAAAATTGAGACGGACTAATCTCAATAAAAAAAAAGGTTAGATGAGACTAAAACCAATTTTACTATCAAAAAGAGAACCTAACCCCAAATATTTCTACAATAAATGAGTTATTATGGTAGGCAAGTAGCTAAAAAATGAGAAAAGCTTGCCTGGCTCGGGCGGTTTTGGTGCACCATAATTCAACACCGCCTGACTCGTTAGATTTTGTTAATTTAAGGAAGAGAACTCAAAAATAATTTTTATATTTATAATTTAAAATAAAATATATTTTAATTTAAATTATACAATTTATACTTATATCTTCATAATTTTTATTTTTAAAAGAGATAATTAAAAATTAAAATTTTAAAATAAAAATATTAAAATATAAATATATAAGTATAAATTATTAAAAAAAATTTAAAATATACCTATAACTAAAAATTAAGTCTACTTATATCCACTTAATTTTTATTTTTAAAATTTTAACTTTTAGTATTAAGTTTTTAAAATAAATAAAAAAATGTTCCTATTTTACATACCCAATACTTTTTTGGAGTATTCGGTAGATTTTTTATTATATTGATGCCATATTTATATTTGGTATGTGTACAACACTATTTTTAAAGTATTCGTGCTTTAAAATAATATATACTCTGTACATACAAGAATATAGTAAGTTATATAAATGTACTAAAATATCAATTCTAATTTTTAGAAAAAATATATTTCTCTTTTGTACATATCGCAAATTGCCAAATTATCTCTTTCCTCCATTAATTCCTAAACCTAGATAAACAAAACTATGAATAAACTAAAAAAAATAAAAAGAGAAAAAAACATTTCCTCTCCCACTTTAGACATTATTGCCTAACAACTAAAATTATGATTTAACATGAAATTTCCACCGCTTGCACCCATTAACTAAAAGAATGAAGTGAAATTAGAGTGTGTTATTAACACACAAAATGACATTGATTAATTCCTTGTGATTATCTCATTTCATCAAGCCAAAAGCGTATAAGTCAAAACATTTCTAATTTCTTTTGCGATAAAATATTTTAGTCGCTTAACATAACATTCTACGACCACCTCATTTAGTCGTCAAAAGAGTGTCCAAATATTTATAACACTTTTTGCAACTAATGTATATTGTAGTTGTTAGGGTTGGTATACTAAAAATCATGTTTTTAGTATTTAACTTTATTTTAATAAAAATAATTTTCTATTTTATAAGAATCTTTATGAGTAATGTATGTGTATCATTTTTTAATGTTGTACATGGTTGTCCGATATTCTGTATAGCATTTAATCTGGTGTGTAGAGTACGACTTACACACAGAAAATCAGATTTTAGATTCTTATAGAATATAAGTTTTATATTCACAGTTTAAATAAAAATGGGCATACCATTGGTACAACTGTGGCACAAAGTTTTAGTAGACCTGTCTTAGTTACGGGGAACAGATAATAGTATCGTCTATTGTTCCGACTCTTTGTACCAGTACACTTTGTGTGTATTGAACGGGACATTTGATGTAATTAATTTTGTACTGACTATATAAATTAATTCACACCCTAAGATTATTATGAATAGTGTTTATCCTCTTAATTCTGAAATAATTATTGATTTGCATATATTTAATATTCATTATTTTGATTCATTAGATGGTACGATCTTATATGCGTCTATATTCTCGGTGAGTTGGATAACGGTATTATTTATATGCCAAATATTAATTATTGATAGAATCCACGTCCCGATAGATCGGGATTTACAATACCCCTTTAAGAATACTTATAAGTTTTGACCGGGTTAAACCCTGCAGGTGGATTTAATTATCCGGCGATCAAATAAGTTAAGCGGAAGGGCTTAAAGAATATCAAGATGCCGATTAAATTAA
>JAULJZ010140732.1:0-10607 GCA_032270985.1 Heliamphora pulchella | reverse complement strand
GAATAACTCATCATTGACCTTACCATCTCCATAAGAGTCCTATTCCTTCTTTCTGCTACACCATTCTGCTGCGGAGTATCCAGTGCAGTCAATTGGGATATAATCTCATCTGACGACAAGTAGTCCCTAAACTCTCCAAAGAGGTACTCCCCACCACGGTTAAATTGTAGTGATTTGATACTTTTAACTAGACGCTTCTCTACCTCCGCCTTGAATTCTTTAAATTTCTCAAAGTATTCAGATTTACGGTGCATCACGTAAATGTATGCATTCCTTGAGTAGTCGTCAATAAAACTGACGAAGCACTCAAAGTCACCTCTAGCCTCGATAGTCATAGAACCACACACATTAGAGTGAACCAGTTTCAACGGTTCTTTAGCTCTATAGCCTTTGGCCAAAAGGGCCTCTTGGTCATATTACCTTCTAAGCAAGATTCACAGACTGAAAGTGTCTCCACTTCTAATGATTTCAAAGGTCCATCTTCTACCAATCTATTTATCCTTTTTAGATTAATATGATCTAAGCGTAAGTGCTAAAGAAATATGTGGTTCATTAAAAAAGGATCCTTTCTCTTATAGGTAAATTAGATGTGTTATTCAATTCAGTCAGTTGTAGTAAATGAGATGTATGAGTAATAACATAAAGATCATCTACCAATGTACCAAAACAGATAACCCGTTTATTATTCTTAATAACCATAGAATTATTAAAATAAACTAAATATTCGTCTTTAAATAATCTAAAAATAGAAACTAAGTTCCTTTTAATGGAAGGTGCATAAAGATAATCTCTCAATATTAAAAGTCGATCTTTATTAAAATTGAGAGTGATATTTTCCACTGCAACTTTAGTCACCTTTCTATTATTGCTCATATGCAGGTAAATCTCTCTATCACTAAGTTGATGGGTTTTCTAGAACCCCTGCAATGAATTACAGACATGATTAGTGGCTCCAGTATCTACATACTAGGTACCGGTAGATAACACCGCTAAACATGTTTTCATAACTAGTGAACAGAAATTACCTTAATTGTTCAACTTGCTAAGATAAACAGGACAGTGCTTTTTCTAGTGCCGTGTCTGTTTACAGTGAAAATATCTGCCTTTCATCTTTTTCCCACCAGTTCGTGGCCCACTAACTATTCTGAAAACTGTGTCACTTTGTTTTTAAACTTTTTTTTTTCTTCATGCCTTTCGGCTCAGAGGAAGAACCCTTTTCAGAAATAAACATATTTCCTAGTATTGAAGGAATATCCTTGGTAGTTAAAGTTATATCCAAGTTACTTTTCTAATCAATAAAATTCGATCCCGTTAGTTTGTTCTTTTTAAGTATATTAACCAGTGGATTAAACACCATTTTTAATCCTGAGAATCACATAATTAAAATAACCGTTAATTATAACGAGCAAAAACTTTAAATTTTATTTTAAATTTATTTTCTCTACCATTAAAAAATAATTCGCCAGTAGCCTGGTATCCTGTGAATAGCATGCCTCGATGGGAGGATGTTTATTATCCAGCGTTTGTCCAGACAGGCCAATTTCTATTAATTTTACTATATAGGTAACAGACCATGTCAAGTAAAATTAAATAGCTGGCATAATTTCAATCTAGTAAATAATAGCAGTGACTCTGATAGAGAGAATATTATTATTTGCAGTTAAGTGTTAACTATCACCTAATTCCGAATCAATCGCTTCGCAATGAACCATTCAGATGGAGAAGTGATCAATATTAACAATTATTATCCAGAATTATTCCTGAAGGAGGTTCATACTGGCGATACCGCAATTGACTCTGTCCAATGGGGATGAAGGTGTTACAGACTACACGCAGAATTAATTATATTACATACGAACTGCTAATGGAGACCGCAGAATTTATCTTTGAATAAATTACCTCTCCTACTTAATTTTAAAAAAAATATATTTTTAAAGATTATAAAAATCTAATTAATTAAAATAAATTTATTAATTTTAAAAATTACACAATCTAAAAGAATTCAAAATATCTTTCTGTGTACACGATCCAAAAGATTCCGATTTGCCAAACCATCTTTCCGTGTTTTGATGTGAAACAAATAAAATTACCGATGAATGGACAATTTTTTCTTAGCTAAGGTATTGAATAAAAGTATTCAAATATTTTATTTTTACGTTACACATTAAAAAAAAATAATTTATTAAAATTAAATATTTTTCATTTAATTAATTTAGAAAATCGGAATTAATTTTGATATTTTTTAAAATAGTCGATTTAATAAAAAATCATCTTAAACGTACTATTTTGTAAAAAATAAAATATCTAAAGTTTTTCTATTTAATTAAAAAAAACTTTAGTTAAAAAAAATTTTATTTTATTTTTCTTTACAAAATATTAATTAAAAACCGAATTTCTCAAATTAATAAAATTAAGCAGAAAATATAAAATAGATATTTATCATCCATACAATTTATATAAATAATAAATGTAAGTTATATATGTCCCGATTTTTTGATCAAAATAAAATTCTAATGAGTTCCATCTTTCTATAATTAGATAAGTTTTCAGTCTTTCAGTTGCTGTAGAAAGCTACTTATCGGTATCCGAATTCTATCTGGATTCTTCGAAACTTAGTGTTATATAAATACAACACTGCTTACGTCTCGAATATATCAAAAACAGCCGTCGAAAACCCCGAACCAAGCCACCACCGCTGGCCACCTACTAGCGCCACCGACCCCGCACCTTGCCGCTGCTTTTGGCGACTTTTGCCGCTACTCCCGAACTCCGTTTTCATTTCGATTTTTTCTAAAACATAGCTAACGAAATATACTAGTTTTTTGTAAAAATTCTGATTCAATAACATCGATAAAAATAGCTTTCGATGGTCGCCGAATCACGACCGCCGCTGTTGCCATGCCACCAACTTCCCGAAGCCGTTTTGCCCTCATCCGAGCTCCATTTTTGTCCTCGTTTTTTCTGTAATGTAGGTTACAAAAAATACTATTTTTCTATCAAAAAACTATTCAAAAACAGCGTGAAAAATAGTTTTTGAAAAGCACCAAAACATCCCCTGCCACCGCTGCTAGAAGCCGCTACTGCTTGTTTTTGCCTCGTTCTGTGGGTGTTTCGGCTATGATTTTTTTGCTGTTTTTCACACTGATATATAGCCATATAATCCCCTAAAGAATGCCCCAAAAATAGTCCCAAAAAAGCTCAAAAAACGGCCATGAAACAGCCCCAGTGCTGCCGTCGCCTGTTTTCATGCATGTTTTTCTCTAGTTTTGGGACTATTTTAAAGTATATTTTAATGCCATTTTATGCCTAAAAACCTGCCCAAAAATAGTTTCGAAAACACTCAAAATATCACCGAAAATGGCCCCAAATCGCCGCCGCTGGGCTATTTTTCTTTTATTTTTTTTGTGTTTTTAGAAACTGTTTTATTGTTGTTTTTAAGCTTAAAACTACAGAAATATTTCGAAAAAAATTGTCACAAAAATCATAGGAAAACCACCGTGATCTTTGGCCAGAATCACTTGAAACTACTATTGGTGCTGTCGGTTATGCCGCCGCCTATTCTTTGTATTCTTAGACATTTAAATCTATTCTTAAATATTCTAAATAATATCTAAAAATAAATAAAAACTTTTACATCGAAAATCTATGTCCCAAATACTCACAATCGAGGTAAAAAAATTTAAATTATCACGATCAACCTTCATAATTAAAAATTATAACCATCATTCAACCATTCAATCAAATATGAATAAAATAATGATCATAAAACCAGAATTAGAACGCTTACAAAACAAAGTTAGCATAGTTCTAATTCTACTTGGCCCCTCGATTAACCATAAATAAAATTAAAATGGCTCTGATACCAATTATTGGAGGCAAACTACCAAGATCATTAATTTGTAAATGGTTTTTTGAATAAAAATAACTGGACGAGAAATCACTGAAACAGGCTCTAGATAAAAATATTTTGATATCAAATGATCAAAATTAAATCTTGTGCCACCACAATTAATTTAGAAGAATACCTTTCGATCATTTCTTCAATTACAAACTTTAATTTTTCGAGTTGAAACTCTAAGCTGACCTTCTACTATATTTTCGATATGATTTCCAAACGTAGTGTGGGTTATGATCTTTCGAGAACTTGTACCGGCATAACCTGATCAACTTTAGTCATAAAAGATAACTCTAAAGATTGGTTCAGACTACCCACATAATTATAGGGCTACAGCAGGGACTTGTGGAATAATTATAACATAAATTTCTAGTGTGATTCAGATATTCTTTCAGCGATTTTTGTAAATATGCAAATCTCTCAGCGGTTTCTGTAATTAGGAAAAGCTTGCAGCGATTTCTGTAATTTTTATAAAATGTTAAATTACAGTTTATACTACTAAAGAACTGTAATTGCACTTCTAACCATAATCTCAAGACCAATTGCATTGAACTCTTGTTATTAAATATTTAATTCATCTCCCAGTATTAAGATTCTAGATACTCGCCAATTAAATTTAATTATTGACAGTTTAATTTAATCGGCATTTTTTAAAATTTTTTAAACCATTCTGCTTAACTTATTTGACTACTGGATAATTAAATCCACCTACAGAGTTTGGGCCGGTCAAAACTTATAAACTTTCTTAAGGGGGTATCGTCAATCCCGAACAATCGGGATGTGGATTTTGTCCATAATTAATGTTCACCTTATAATTAATACTGCTATCCAACTCATCGGGACTAGATCCATATAAGATCGTACCCTCTAATAAATTAAAATAATAAATATTAAATATACGTAAATAATAATTATTTTAGGATTAAGAGTATAAGCATTCATAATAACCTTGGGGTGTGAATTAATTTATATAGTCAGTATAAAATTAATTACCCTAATATTGTTTCGTTCAATACACACAAAATGTATTAACACAAAGAGTCAGAATAATAGATGACACTATTATTTGTTCTCTGTAACCAAGATAAACTTACTAAAATTCTGTGCTACAGTCGTACCGATAGTTTGTCCAATTCCATCTAAACTGTGTACAAATACTTATATTCTGTGAGAACCTATAATCTGGTTTTTAGTATGTAAGTTGTACTCTACACACCAAATTAAATACTGTACAGAATAAAGTACATCCATGCATAATATTAAAGAAATAATATTACATACATTGCTCATTAAGATTCTCTTAAAATAAAAAAATTAATCTTATTAAAAATAAAATTAAATACTAAAACTAACAAAATTTATAGATTTTAGTATACAACCCTGATAATCTCCTATTTATACTCAAAATCATGCTGTCATACATTTGACTCCCATGCTCTTTACATGACTGTCAAAAGTCTTAGCCAGTAAACTCTTTGTAAAAGGATCTGCAAGGTTGTCTCCTTATGTAATCTTGGTCCAAGCAATATCACCCCTCTGTACAATTTCTCATAACAGGTAATACTTACGCTCAATATGCTTTTCTTTCTTGTGGACTCTTTGCACTTTCAAGTTTGCAACCGCTTCACTATTGTTACAATAAAGTATAATAGCCGACTGAACTGAAGGCACCACATCAAGATCTAACAAGAAGTTTCTAAGCCAAATAGCTTTCTTAGCTGCTTTAGAAGCTGCCACGTACTCGGTCTCCATGGTGAAATTATTAATGCCGGACTGCTTGGTACTTCTCTAACTTATAGCTCCACCTCCCAAGGTAAACACATATCTTAAGGTAGACTTACGAGAATCTTTGTCCGATTGGAAGTCTGAGTTTATGTACACCAAAGGTACTAGACTATCTGCCTGGTAAACCAACATATAATTCTTAGTCCTAGACTAACAATTGATATTAGAGCTTGGGCTCTTGTTTTTGACCTATCTGTCTAAGAGTTTTCATGGCAACCACTAGCATTGGACTTATTCAATTTGCTAGTCAGTCTACCAATAGATTTCTTTTGTTCAATGGAACAAACTATAATTATTGGAAGGCAAGAATAAAAATCTACAATCAAGCCGTAGACTACAATCTTTGGAGAGTAATCATAAACGGACCAAAATCACCTATTAAGATCGTAGAAGGGGCAATCGTCCCTAAACCTGAAAGAGAATGGATTAAAAGTGATATAAAAGAGATTCAAAAGAATGCTAAGGCTATGAATTTCTTGTATTGCTCTCTTGACCCCAATGAGTTTAATAGGATCTCCACCCGCGACACTGCCAAAGAGATTTGGGATAGACTTGAGGCTACTTATGAGGGAACCAACCAAGTCAAAAAAATCTAAGATAAGTATGCTAGTTCATAATTATTAATTGTTTAAGATAAAACATGATGAAATTATTTCTGAAATGATTACTAGATTCATTGACATCATAAATGGATTAAAATCTCTTAGAAAGATCTACTCTAATGCAGAAATAGTGAGAAAGATCCTTAGGTGCATGCCTAAAAGTTGGGAAGCAAAAGTCACTACCATTCAAGAAGCTAAGGATCTTAACCCTCTTAGCTTGGAGGAGTTCCTTGGATCTCTCATGACTCATGAGATGAACATCAAAATAGATGATGAAGATAAGAACAAAAAGAAGAAAGGAATCGCATTCAAATAATCCACCCTTGATGAAGAATCTGATAAAGACTCCTTTAATGATGAAAATGAAGACATGGCATTCATCATAAGGAAGTTTAAAAAGTTTATTAGAAATAAGAAACAAGGAAAAATGAGATTTTTCAAGGAAGATGGGCTTAAATAAGAGCTCAACAAGTTCAAGGGTGAATCTAGCAAGTTCAAGAATGATCACAAAAATGAAGAGATCATATGCTACGAATGCAAGAAGTCTGAACATGTGAAAGCCGAGTGCCCTCAACTCAAGAAACACTTTAAGAAAGGTTTCAAGAAGGCAATGCTAGCAGCTTGGGATAAAAGTGATGACAGTAGCTTTGAGGATGAAAAAGAAGTTGAAGTTTCAAATCTTTGTCTCATAGCTAAGGAAGATGATGAGGTAATAAATGACCCATTCTCTTTAGAAGAATTACAAAGTGTAATTGAAGATTTGCATGATTAATTGAGAAAAATGAGTGTAAAAAACTCCATTCTTAAAAAGTTAATTCTTTTCTCTTCTTGTGAAATTGAAACCTTGAAAGAAGAAAAACTTGTATTATCAAAATAGATTTCTAATTTGAAAGATGAGAATAAGATTTTAAATAAAAAAGTTAAAGACCTTACAAAAACTGTTTATAAGTTTACTCTTGGAAAGAATAACTTAGATAATCTTCTTGGTATGCAAAAGTGTGTTTTTGACAAAGCCGGGATTGGATATCAACTAAAGAAGAAGCAAAAATCTTTAAGCAACATTTTTGTTAAAGCATCCTCTAATCACTCTAATGCAACTTGTTTTCATTGCTATGAGTATGGACATACTGTCACACATTGTCCACATAGAAGATCTTTTGATTTACCTGCAAAAAGGGTTTAGGTTCCAAATGGAACACACCCACATGGAACTAACACCAAAGGACTAAAGAAAGTTTGAGTACCAAAATCAAAACTTGATTTTCTTCGCAGGTGTGTCTCAAGTCCTCATTCAAGGAGGGCATGTGGTATCTTGATAGTACTTGCTCAAGACACATGATCAGCGACAAGTTAATATTTGCATCCCTCAATCCTAAGGATGGTGAATTTGTGACATTTGAAGACAATAGTAAAGGAAAAATCGTAAGAATCAGTTGTATCGATAAAATTCATTCCCCTTCTATTAAAAATATTTTGCTTATTGATGGTTTGAAACATAACCTTCTTAACATAAGCCAACTTTGTGACAAAGGTCATAAGGTTATCTTTGATCATGTTAAGTGTGTTATTGAAGACACAATTGACAACAAAGTTATTTTTGAAGGTTATAGGTATGAAAATGTTTACACTTTGAATTTAAATGACCTTTCTAAAAATGACACAAAGTGCTTAGCTGCCTTGAGTAATAATAGTTGGTTGTGGCATAAAAGATTTAGATATGCACACATGAACATGATTTCTAAACTTCTAAAAAAGAAATTGGTGATTGGTTTACCTCAAATCAAATTTGAAAAAGATAAAATTTGTGATGCATGTTAACAAGGTAAACAAGTTAGAAGTTATTTTCAATTCAAAATTGAGATTTTAATTTCTAAACCCTTACAACTATTGCACATGGACTTATTTGATCCAATAAGGGCTCTTAGCCTTTGAGGCAAGAAATATACCTTTGTTATTGTTGATGACTTCTCTATAAATACTTGGGTGCTATTCTTAGCTCAGATTGATGAGACCATTGCCTCTTTTACCAAACTATCTCGAAGAATTCAAAACAAAAAAGGTTTTCAAATCACTAGTATTCAAAGTGATTATGGTAGAAAATTTGAAAACAAAGATTTTGAAAAATTTTGTGATGAAAATAGCATTAACCAAAACTTCTCTGCTGCTAGAACTCCTAAACAAAATGGTGTTGTTGAGAGAAAGAATAAGATTTTGAATGAAATGGTTAGAATTATGCTCTGTGAAAATAATTTACTAAGATATTTTTGGGCTGAGATTGTAAACACAGCTTATTTTATTGTGAACAGAGTCATGATTCGAGCTTCTCTCAAGAAATTCCATATGAGCTATGGAATGGCAAAAAACCTAACATCAGTTATTTTCATGCCTTAGGTGCAAATGCTTTGTTTTAAATAATAACAAAGAACTTTTGGGAAAGTTCAATGCAAAATCTGATGAAGGTATTTTTTTAGAATATTCCTTATCTAGTAAAGCTTATAGAGTTTTCAACAAAGGACCCTAATTGTTGAAGAATCTATACATGTTGTATTTGATGAAACTAATCTTGGTTCTTCAAAAGAATTTTGTGAAGATAACTTGGTTAACATAGAAAAAAGTGTTGAGGACATCTTCATCAAAGACCAAGAAGAGCCAAATCATGAGAAAACTTCCAATACTCAATAAGATGAAGTTCAGCAAGCTGCTAGACCTTCAAATCAAGAAAATATAAATTTGCCTAAAGAATGGAGGTATGCTCATAAATATCCAAAAGATTTGATCATTGGAGACCCATCTTAAGGTATCAAAATTTGATTCTCTCTACATAATATTTGTGATAATTTAGCATTTCTTTCCTAGACTGGATCAAAATATTTTGAGAAAGCTGAAAACGATGAGTTTTAGACCTTGGCTATGTAAGAAGAGCTAAACCAATTTGAAAGAAACAAAGTTTGGACTTTAGTTTCAATACCTAGGAAACACTCCATCATTGGTATAAAATGAATTTTTAGAAACAAGATGGATGAGAATAGAGTAGTTCTTAGGAATAAAGCTCAATTTGTAGCTCAATGTTACAATCAAGAAGAAGGCATCAATTTTGATGAGACTTTTGCTCATGTGATTAGGTTTGAAGCCATTAGGATGTTGCTTACTTTCACAAGCATGCTTCAAATTTTCAAACTTTATTAAATGCATGTCAAAAACGTATTTTTAAATGGTTTTATCTCAGAGAAAGTTTTTGTGAAACAACTTCCTGACTTTGAAATTTTTGATTTTTCAAACTATGTTTATGAAGTTACTAAAACTCTCTAAGGTTTGAAGCAAGCACTAAGAGCTTGGTATGAAAGGTTTAGCAAATTTTTGTTAGAAAATGAGTTTTCAAGAAGAAAAATTGATACCACTCTTTTTATCAAGTCTCAAGAAAATGATATGCTTGTTGTCCAAATTTATGTAGTTGATATTATTTTGGCTCAACTAATGAATCTCTTTGCAAGGACTTTGCTAAGTGCATGCAGGGAGAATTTGAGATAAGTATGATGAGTGAGCTCAATTACTTCATTGGAGTTCAAATCAAACAAACACATGATGGAATTTTCATCAACCAATCCAAGTGCACAAGAGATTTATTGAAGAGGCTTGATATGTAAAAAACAAAATCTATAGGAATCCCAATATGCCCTACAACAAAGCTTGACAAGGATGAAAATGATAAGATAGTAGAGGAAAAGCGATATAGAGGTATGATTGGATCCCTACTTTATGTTACTGCTAGTAGACTAGATATTATGTTTAGTGTATGCATTTATACTAGATTTTAATCTAATCCAAAATAATCGCATGTGACTGCTGTTAAGCGCCTCTTTAGATACCTTTTAGGTACACAAAGCCTATGATTATTTTATTCTAGAGGGATAGCTTTTGAGTATTTGGCTATTTTGATGCAAATTTTGCCGGTTGTAAAATTAATAGGAAGAGTACAAGCGGAACATGTTAATTCCTAGGATACTATTTAATATCATGGTTTAGAAAGAAACAGAACTCAGTAGCCTTATTTACAGCTGAGGTTGAGTATAATGCAGCTAGTAGCTGTTGTGCACAAGTTCTTTGGATGAAACAATAACTAGAATACTATGGTATTTGTTTAGATCATATTCCTATTAAATGTGATAACACTAGTGTCATAAACATATCTAAGAACCCTATACTGTTAGGGTTGACATACTGAAAATCATGTTTTTAGTATTTAATTTAATTTTTTAATAAAATTAATTTTCTATTTTATGAGAATTTTTATGAGTAATGTATGTGTATCATTTCTTTAATATTAT
>JAULJZ010140721.1:0-10608 GCA_032270985.1 Heliamphora pulchella | reverse complement strand
GTACAGACAAGCAATGGCACTCTAGAGTGGGAATGATGCACTCCTTTGCCGCATGTTCCCATCCAGTTTGGGAGAGATTGCGCTCAGTTGGTTCCACAAGATGCCACCTCATTCCATAGTCAATTGGCAGCAATTGGCTGAGTCTTTTACTGCTCGGTTCATAATGAACAGTAAACAGCCAAAGAGTTTTGACACACTACTGCCCTACGGAAGAGTGATGGAGAAACGATTCAAGAGTATGCTCGGCGTTACTGGGAAACCTACAACGAGATTAAGGATTATAGTGAACAACTTGCAATGGCATCTTTCAAGATCGGGCTTCCCCCCAAAGTTGTTTGAGACAATCCGTTACTAAGAAGGCCATCTTCACAATGTCCGAACTAATGGTGAAGATAGAGCAGCATGCGAAGGTGGAGGAAGATATAAGCCAGGCCGAATAAAGTGTAGCCTCAGTTAAGCAGCCTGAGAAGAGGAAAAAGGGGCAAAAAGACCAGAAGATCAGAAAGCAATCCCCAGAGAAGAAGGAGTCAGTAGCTTACCAGGCCCTACAAACGGTATTTAAAGAACCCCTGCACAAGCTCCTAGACCAGATCAAAGACAAGCCTTATTTTCAGTGGCCACCGAAGCTGACGGGGGATCCGAACATACGTGATCAGAAGCAAAAGTTTCACAACCACCGAGACCATGGCTATCTGACTGGAGAATGCATAACTTTCAAAAAGCACTTAGAGGACCTGGTGGAAGCAAGGAACCTTCTCGAATTCATTGACGCAGAAAAGACTACTTGAAAAGGAAGAACCCATGAGGAGGACCAGAGGCCTGAACAAGGTGATGCTCTATTTGGCGTGGTAAAGATGATCCATGGCACCGTTAAGCCGATCACCCGATCAGTTGTTCGGCACCAACCCAGAACCATTGCACATACCATGAAGGTGGATGAGAGCAAGCGACGAAGAACAGAAGAAGATCCCAGCCAAAGCCAGACCAAGGGAATAAGCTTCTCAGAAGAAGACATCGAAGGAATACACCGACCCCACAATGTTGCCTTGGTACTGACGCTGCGCTTCGCTAATTATGACGTAATGCGAGTACTAGTAGAACAGAGCAGTTCGGTCGATATTATGTGCTACAGTTTGTTCCAGAAGCTGGGGTTGAAGGACTCTGCACTCAAAAGATGCATGACACCCCTGATCGGCATTGGTATAGACCCAGTATGGCCAGTAGGAAGGATTGTTATCAACCCGGAGGACCCAAATCGATTTTTCTTGCTCGGAACAAGCATGGCCGAATAAGAAGAGAACGAACTAGTTGAATTTTTTAAGAAGAACAGGAAAGTCTTTGTATGGACACCATACGTGATGCCAAGAATAGATCCCAAAGTAATCAGCCACCGGTTAAATGTGGACCCAGAAAGGAAGCCAGTAATGTAGAAGCCTAGGAAATCGGTACCACACCATGTAGAGGCGGTGGTTGAGGAAGTTCAGAGACTGAAGGAGGCAGGGGCCATCAAGGAAATCCACTACCCAACCTGGTTAAAAAACACCGTCGTGGTCAAGAAGAAGGATGGAAAGTAGCGAGTCTGCGTCGATTTCACCGATCTCAACAAGGCCTGCCCCAAAGATGCATTTCTTTGCCTCGAATTGATTAGCACGTCGACTCAACAGCAAGACATGAAAGAATGAGTTTCTAGGATACATATAGAGGATACCACCAGATAGCCATGTATCCTCTGGATATGGAGAAGACAGCATTCATCACTCCTCAGGGAATCTACTGCTATAGGGTGATGCCATTCGAACTAAAGAATGTCGGAGCCACCTATCAAAGACTAGCTACCAAGATGTTCGAGGAAATGATCGGCAAAATCATGGAAGTTTATGTAGATGACATGATTGTAAAGACCAAGCATCCAAACAAAGATCTTAACGACCTGAGGAAGACCTTCGAAATCCTCAGAGCCTATAAATTAAGGCTCAATGCTTCAAAATGTGCCTTCGGAGTAAGCTCTGAGAAGTTCTTGGGTTTCCTAGTCACTCACAGAGGAATTGAAGCGAACCCTGAGCAAATCACAGCCATACAGAACCTAAAAAGCCCACAAAGCGTGAAAGAAGTTCAGGAATTGACAGGGATGGCTGTAGCACTCAACCGCTTCATTAGCCGAGCATCTGATCGGTGCTTTCCATTCTTCGAAGTAATGAAGGGAGCCAATTAGTTCACTTGGAATGAAGATAGCGAGAAAGCTCTCAATGAGCTGAAACATTATCTCTCTTCCCCACCACTTCTAACCGTGCCGAACAGTGGTGAGACCCTGTTCTTATGCTTTGTGGTATCTAGCTGAGCTGTCAGTGCAATCCTCCTGAGGATACAAAATAAGATCTAAAAACCAATCTACTATGTGAACAAAGTTCTCCTTGACCCAGAAATAAGGTACTGCCATTAGAGAAGCTAGCATTGGCCTTGGTCATCACATCTCGCAAACTAATCCACTACTTCAAAGCTCACCCGATCAAGGTAATCACCGAATACCCTCTTCAAGCGTTACTTCAAAAAGCTGACTTTTCAAAGAGAATCGCAAAATGGGCCGTGGAACTTGGGGAGCATGACATCACCTTCTGTCCAAGGATGGCCATAAAAGGCCAAGTCCTAACTGATTTTATTGCTGAACTCAGCCAGGAGGATTTTTCGGCGGACACCGGGGAACAAGCTTCCAAGTCGACAACTCCCGAACATAGATACTTAGAGGCTACTTGGAGGCTCTACGTGGATGGCTCATCATGCAATAAAGGTGTCGGGCCAGGGATCATACTTTATCGTCCGGATGGTATCCTCACTGAGAAGGCTGTTCGGCTAGATTTTCAAGCCACTAACAATGAAGCCGAGTATGAAGCCCTCTTGGCTGGACTTCGAGATGTCAGAGAACTGAAGGCTCAGAGAGTCAAAGTATTTTGTGACTCACAGTTGGTTGTGAATCAATTCAAGGGGGAATACACAGCCAGGGATGACAGAATGCATGTATATGTTCGGCTGGTGTAGCAACTAGCCAAGGACATCCCAAACTGTGAGATTATTCAGCTTTTGTCTAAAGAAAATAGCCATGCTGACTCTCTGGCGTGCCTAGCATCAGATGTTAGCTTTGATGAAAAAAGGGTGATCTCAATGAAAGTTCTCCAACAACTGAGCATAGTCATCTCCGAAGAGGAGCAATCTATTGTTCGGAGCTGGGTCTTAGTTGGATGGATCCCATAAAAGATTACTTGGCGAAGAACGAGCTCCCAGACGACCAAAGAGAAGCTCGGATTATAAGAAAAAGGGCGTCCAGGTTCTGGGTATCTAGTTCGGGGGATTTGTATAAGATATCCTTTACTGGGCCCTACCTGTTCTGTGTTCACCTGAACAAAGTTCAGGATCTTTTATTTGAGATTCATGAAGGTATTTGTGGCAGCCATATGGGAGGAAGGTCCTTAGCTCACCAAGCAATTTCTCAGGGCTACTGGTGGCCCTATATGCAGAAAGACGCAGAGCAATACGTCCAGAAGTGTGAAAAATATCAACGGTTCAGTCCGAGCATTCACGTCCCAGCCGAAGATCTTTCCCCACTCACTAGCCCATGGCCCTTTGCTCAGTGGGGATACGATATAGTGGGCCCCGGCAACAAGAAGTACCTCCTCGTAGCCACGGATTACTTTACCAAATGGGTGGAGCCTGAACCCTTGGCCAATATCAGGGATGTTGATGTAAAAACATTCACTGGAAAAAAATATTATCACCCGATTTGGTATCCCCCGAGCAATTATCTCTAACAACGGTAACCAGTTCGACAGCTCGCTATTCAAGAATATTTATTCGGGTCTGGGGATCAAGAATTACTTCTCCACCCCAGCATACCCAAAGATTAATGGATAGGCTGAGGCCACCAACAAGACCATCATTGATGGACTCAAGAAAAGACTGGATGCTGCTAAAAGAAGATGGGTCGAAGAGCTCCCTTTGGTCTTGTGGACTCATCGAACAACTCTAAGGAGGTCTGCAGGTGAAACCCCCTTCTCCTTAGCTTATGGAGTAGAGGCAGTGATTCTGTTGGTGGTCGAATTACCTACAATCCGAACAGAAGTCAGTACTCTCGAAGCAAATGCTAGAACACTGGCTTTGGATCTAGACTTAGCCGAAGAACGAAGAACGATGGCAACCATTAAGTAGGTAGCCTATCAGCAAGCACCTGCCAAAGGGTACAACAAGAGGGTGAAGCACCGCGAGTTCGGCGAAAGGGACTTGGTCCTAAGGAAGGTGCTCGGTCATATGAAGGATCCTGTCCAGGAAAAGTTGGGTCCGGACTGGGAAGACCCGTACAGAGTAACTTTCAAGGGTGGTACTAGAGCATACCACCAAGAGGACTTGAGTGGAAAAGCTGTCCCTAGGCCAGGGAACGCGAGCAACCTCAGAAAGTTTTACTTTTAGTGTTAAAGTTCAATGTATTTTTTTCATTTCCAATAAAACGCCATTGTTCGGCACAAGTTTTTCCTTTTAAAGCATCTTTAAATTTTTTATCACGTAATCTCCCAGATAAAAACGTGGGGGGCACACCCTGAGACACCCCAAGTGTAGTAAATGTCTTCAACAGGCCAAGTTCGATATTTATCCGAACTAATTTAGCTCTCAATATGGATGTTAATCCCATACTTAGGATGATTAAGCCTAAAAAGGTTAGGTTCGATGTTGATCCGAACTAATTTAGCCCTAAGTATGGATGTTAATCCCATACTTAGGAAGATTAATTCTAAAAAGGCTAAGTTCGATGTTTATCCAAACTAATTTAGCCCTCAGTATGGATGTTAATCCCATACTTAGAAAGATTAAGCCTAAAAAGGCTAAGTTCGATATTTATCCGAACTAATTTAGCCCTAAGTATGGGTGATAATCCCATACTTAGGATGATTAAGTCTAAAAAGGCTAAGTTCGATATTTATCCAAACTTACTTAGCCCTCAGTATGGATGTTAATCCCATATTTAGGATGATTAAGCTTAAAATGGCCAAATGTGCAGTTCTTCCAAACTAATGAAGCCCCCAATATGGAAACCTCAATCTGTACTAGGAAGGACATGGCTTAGTCAGAGATAGTTGATACTTAAGCAAGTATAAGTGCGATGAATAAAGAAGTCGGGAAAGGCTTTTTCATTAAACAAAAGGGAGGCTGAAATCCCCGAAGCTACAAAAGCCCCGCAGGGCGGTACAAGGATAATAAAAAATAAAGATAACAAAACCCTCAAGGGGCAACAAGAAAATTTTCTGTGGTTTCCACTAGGGTTCCCACTTCTTCGGTCATGGTAGCATCTCTCGCTTGCTCGACATTAGCCTCACCACCCTCTTCGTCAGCGTCAATCGCCCCCTTATCTACCTCTTCACCAGCTGCTGGGGCTACCTCCTCTTCCTCCTCAACAGCGTGCTTGCTCGGCAAAGGTACTTCGGTATACAAGGGGTAGGATGCCTCAACTCCAGTAGCTTTGAGGGTGGCCAACCAAGCAAAGTCGAAGATAATGTCTTGAAGTCCTGGAATCTGGGCCTTATAGTTCTCAGTCGCCTTTGCAACACCTTCGGCATAAGCTTTTTCTTGGGTAAGGGCCAGCTCTGCTTCAACCTTCCCAAGTTAGGCTTGGGAGGCTATCAGGGCCTCCTCCTTCTCCTAGATGTGCCTTTTTAAGGCCGTATCCTGTACTTCCAGCTCGGAAGCCCTTCCCCAAGCAGCATCTGCAATCTTGGTCTTCTCCCGAAGACTACCTTCTAGCTTTCCAATCTATTGGAGGTACTTGAAGTTAGCCTGGCAGAGCTTGGTCAGTTCAGCTTGTTGGGCCTCCACCCGCTCTACCATGACAACTAAGCTTTGAAGGCTCTGCACAAATAAGAGGAATGTTTACAAGAAATTCGGATGAAATACCATTAGATACGATGAGAAAAAAGAACTAAAATACTACCTACACGGAGTGGTGAATGGTGGACTTCACCAGCTTCTCATGCGGAAGCTTCCTAACCTCCTCTATGTTAGCAGGGAGAAGGAGGGCCTTGGTCAAACCATGGGAAGTATCCGGCGATGCGGCTTTGTCTTCGACGGTTATGGGGCGGTCCCCCTTCGTCCGCTGGGGGTCCACGGTTCCGGCCCTTCTACATGTTCGGCCACCATTTTCCCCTTGGCCTTCTCCTTATCTTTCCCCCCTTCTTTCTCCTTTCCCTTGTCCTTTTAGGCCACCTGGGCAGCCCTTTTCAGTCTCTTGGGGGATTGGGAAGGGGTTTCTTGGCTAGATGCTGGCAAAGACAGCTCGGCGGCTAGGTCGGTGGCTTTTGACCGAGCAGTGGAGGCCGCTGACACCTTCTTCTTCGGACCACCAAGGCTGGGCTACTGTGACTTGCCTCTCCGTCCGAGTAAAAGGAAGGACTATGACCTTGGGAAGATCGGATGGTGTAGACGCTTTAGCTACCACCCGAACATCGGATGTGTTCGGCCAGATGAAACTTCTGTAGGTAGGGATGTACTTTAGGAGGATGTGTGCTGCCCTCCCAAGACCTCTCTGTTCAGGGAGACCCTTGTACTCCCAAACTTTCTTCAGGTCTTCCAAATGAACTTCGGGTAGGGGTCCACGAGCAAGATTGTTGGCAATGGCACCTGTAAAATAAGAATTCGGTAAAGCACCCAAATGAACAAGTCCTGGGGAGAATAAAAACAAACAAGTGACAGGGGAACTACCAGGGCCCAGACCATCCTTCTGTGGAATGGTAAAGATATCCTGTTCTTCCCTGGGGCTGAACTCGAAGTTCTCCGTAATATAAAGAAAGTCATCATCGATATCCTTACCTGAGTTCGGCAACTCGATGACAAGCTTCTCGGCTTCCCTCTTTGCTTTGAGGTAATAAGACCCAGAAGAATGTTTGACCATATTGTAACAGTAAACTATATCCCAGATACCGAGGTTGGTACCCAGGATACGGTTCAACTCTACAACTCCCATGATTACTCGAAATATGTTTGAGGAAACTTGCATGGGACTCACCCTGAAATGCCGAAGAACTCGCCGAAGAAGGTAATGAACAGGGAACCGAACTCCCCCTTCCACTATGGCTACCAGTGGAAGAGGAAGTTTATCCCAATTCCCTTCACGGGAGTCTACAGGATTTGCCAGAGTGATGCCAACATCATCTTGGGTGTTGTATCGGCGCCGAAATTCGCGCATGGCCGCCGACGTCGATACCAACTTTCGGAGTTTACCCATAATAATGAAGAAAATAGATAGAAGGAAAAATGGGGCAAAACGCCAAGCAAAAAGGAGCAAACCCGCCTCATGGCGAAGAAAATGACAGCAAAAAGAAGCTTGCTTAGAATGAACCGGTCCTGGGGTTCGGCTGAATCTAAGAAGCTCTACGTCGAAAACTGGGCTTGGCTCGCCAGAAATCGCTAAGGAATATCGCATGAGAAGACTTCAAACGGTAAAAAAATAAGAAATGGTGGCAGCCCAGGTTTTTATACCCATCGTTTGAAACGACAAGCGCAGTTAATGCGTCGTATGTTTGAAACGACGCGAATAATCATTAATTGATGTCTGTCACTGCCTCCATGCACCACTCAAGACACGCCACGTCAGCAACACAAGGCTCGAGGCCAGCCGTCATCATTCATGAGAGGAGCCTAAGGGGTTTGGATAGCTTAACCACCACCCGAAGAACTGAGTAAATCCCTCCGAACAATGAAACACTCTTTGTGACTCCAACACCCAAAACACCTATCCCGATCAGTATGACCGAGCAATAGGGACTCTTGACCGAACAAGATCTTGAACTCTGGATCTCTCCCAAGCTATCCGGCCAAGCGAGAACCAGAGTTGGGAGGCAGTTGAGGGAGGATAAAAGCAATGGGCCTAAGGCCCAGCCCAAATAAATGGGACCAAAGCTCCAAAAAGAAGGCCAGCCCAAAAACAGATTGATTGAGTATTTGTTCCAAGAGCCCCAACCACCAGCTATTCGACCTAAGCAAGTTCGGTCCCCCCCAAATAGGGGCAGTCCGGACCAAATGAAGCCCATGACGGCCCCAAAAGAGAAGATAACTCAACAAGTTTCCATCTTGTATACGATTTGATCGGATATACAAGATAGAAACAAATCAGAATCGCATCAGGATAGGAAACAATCTTTTAAGAATAAGAGGCAGAATCTTAAGAGGATTCAGCCTCATGAGATTTTGATCCCTATATAAAGGGAGGAGCTCTCAACCCACATGTACGCAATTTTAAGCCCAGTTCTTGACTAGAAACCTCCCTGAGAGATATCTAACTTGAGTATCGGAGTGCCTCCCGGTCAAACTAGACCAGAGGGCACTAACGGTGTTCTTGGTATTGCAGGAGTTTGGCGGCGGAGAAAAGAGCTTTCAGTGAGTTCGGTGACAAGGAGTTTAGCCCACATTCTATTCGGGATCATCAACACCGGGCCAATTTACTTGGTCCTGATTATGCCAAACAAGCCTTCAGTTAGTGCCGCGCACAACAATTATTAACACAAGTTGTATTTAGATTTTGGGTGATTTGCAATAAGATTTACAAAAATCAAAATAAATGTACATGTACTTTGATTGAAACATAGAAATATCTAGAGTCCATGATTTCTAAAATAACAAAAAAAAAAATTGACGATTGAAGGTAGCATTACGAGCGATGGTGTTTTTATGCAAGATGGTTAACAGCAATGCACAAAAAACAGCAATAACGATGCAAGTGGAACAGCAACGATACACAAAGAGCAGCGGTGATAAAAAGTCAAGGTGACAGTTATTGATAAATTAAGGTAGAGTTAAAAAGACATGTACCATTGAGAAGAGAAGAGAATAGAGTTTGATAAGTTTATTTTGTTTTTAAACATCTTTGTTTAGTTTATTTTTTTGCAACCGATGAATAATCCCAATTTTCAATACTTATATTATGCAACTTTTATGATTAATATTATTATTTACTAAAAAATAGAGATGACGAGCCTAAATACTTTAAAAATAACAAAAATATAAGTCTAATAGAATTTAAAAAATTAAAAATCACAGGATTGGCAACCTCCGCACTTGTACAAGGAATCCATCCTAGAATAAGATGGAGCATGTCTCTCTAATGCTTTGTTTGGTTCAGCTTTTTTTTGTGATTTTTTTGTAGTTTTTTTTGTCTTTTATGTACTTTTTAAATTTTTTTAGACTAATTTTTTTTTACTTTTTCAATTCATCATGATAAAAGAAATATAAAAATATAGCCGTTTTAAAAAAATTAAAAAAAATTTACTAAAAATGAAAAAAATCACATAAAAACTTTAAAGTAGCTTTTTTCGTCTTATTTGAATTTTTTTAATTTCTTGGTCAAACTTTTTTACTTTCTTAATTTTTTATAACAAGATAAATTATAAAAATATCATCATTTGAACTAATATAAATTTTTTTCTCTAAAAGAAAGAAAACAAATCATATAATCCTACACGGTGCCTAAATCCCATCTCATTGTCACGCGTAAAGTTGGGCTCCATGCACGTCTCAAAAGCTTAAAATTTATGCTTCATTCTCAGAACAACTAACATGATTGATGGAGTAAAAGATTCCTACACTTCTTGTCCAAGACCTTAATCTCTCTTGTATTGTGTTTGGGTCAAAGATTTGTGAATTTCCTTTTTAAAGAAAAAGATTACATGTGAAGGCTAAATTTATTCTTTAATTTTGCTATCACTCTCTTTTCTCATACCAAATTCCTTAATTTAGCTTTGGCAATATTTCGCGCTCCGTCCTTCTTTTATACGTAAATACTCTATTATTTACCTATTTTATCTACCCTTGATATTATGTGGAGTGAGAATGATATTCGTTTCTCTTATTCTAATTTTTTTCATCTTGCCCCTAATTACAAAAAAAAATAAATAAGTCTGTACTTTTATAAATATATTATATATATATATATAACCCAAAAGTTTCCTTTATATACCAGGTATAATTTTTATCTTCCACCGATATCAAATAAGAAAAATTTAAATATTAGTCTTTTTTTTAGACCTTATAAAATATTTAGTCTCACAATTTTTATTTTAAGAGATTTAGTCCTATTAAATTTGAAATAATTATATTATGTCTAATTTATTTTTATTTAAGAGTTAATCTTTCCTGTTTTGAACAAGCGAAAAAATTTAAGTGATATATTTATCAAGCAATCATAACTGTTGAGAATGAAAAATAATATATTTTTATTTAACTAATGTCTCAATTTTATAAACTGATAAATGTATTGCTTATCACATAGGACTAAAACTGTAAAAAAAAATTAGTACGAAATTAAAACACTATTATTAGTTGATAATAGAACTTATACTAAAATTACCCTTCATCTTTTCGTTCTAAGTTTTTCAAATAAGTAGGCAAGAATACTACAACTGATAGCTATTCTTAATTTATGTTTTATCTTCTTTTCTTTTTCCTCTAACTAACTCTTTTCTTTTCTTTTTCCTCCTAATTAATTTCTAAGTAGAGTCCTTTTTTTTTTGAACGAGAAAAAGAGCACCATAAATATATAAATATAAAGAAAGGGTACAACAGAAACTCTAATGCAAAATA
>JAULJZ010140710.1:0-10608 GCA_032270985.1 Heliamphora pulchella | reverse complement strand
CAAATATAAATATGAAACCACGAATGCAAAAACATCTCAAATGTTTCTCATTAATATGCCAGGAATCAAGAATAAAAAATCTAAAAAGCATGATTTTTCAGTATACTTTCCTAACAGATCTGAGTTAGTTTCAAAGTTGAATTTTTGGGCTTAAACCTATTTTTTTGTTGGTTTCGGTGGATAGAATTGGGTGTCGAGAGTTTCTTTCGTGGTCTTGGTGTTAGGCCTAGGCGTGTGGATGTTTAAGTATGTTGAATCAGAGTTTGGAGGCTTCAATTTGGGGTTTGGATGTAGAAACCTGTAGATCGGAATCAAGTTCCGTCGAGGTTCGGTAGATTGAAGGTTGGGGTTCGGTCGACTAAAGTTTGGATCTTGGGTTCGATCGACTGGACCATGGGGTTCGGTCGACTGAACCGTGTGTTTTGGCGTTTTGTGAGATTCTAGTAGGGTGTTCAGTCGACTAAAGGTTGGGGTTTGGTCGACTGAAGTCCTGGGCTGTGTGTTGATGGTTCGGTGGTTGGGTTTTGGTTTCCAATTGGTGTCCTTTAGTATCTAATTGATTAATTTATGGGAATTAGTTGATTTAAATACCTTTGGGTCCCTTTTGGAGTTCGTTTGGTTGTGTGATGGTTTCGAGGGTCGTGTTGTGGCCTCGGGTGTGTGTGTGTGAGTGTCGTCCTCGTAGGTGATGAGCATAGAAGATGCAGCTTATCAGGGCACGGTTAGGTGTGGTTTTCTAGTGGGGTTTGTGTTTGGCGCGGGTGGGCGTTGTGGGTCTATGATGGCCGTGTTGGGAGTGTTTGGGCTAGTAGTGATCTTGTGGGTTGTCCTAGTGAGTGGACGTCGGTTTGTTTTGACAGGTGACGTCGTGATGTATTGATATACATGATTATGTGCATATTTAACTCTGCTTTTTTTATGTACGGAATATGTAAGTGAATCACATGGTTTTGATATTGTTATGTGTAATGTGGTTTATGCTTTAAAACTTAGAGTTTTATAGGCATGTGACGTGTTGGTGGAACGTCGTGGTGATACACAGTTTTATGCTAGCATATATGTATGGAACAAGATAGATCTTAACTGTGGTTGACGCTACACGAGTGCGTGCGTTGTGTGTGTTGCACGGGTGGCGTGCGTTGCATTTGTTGGGCTGTAGTCCGTCGGTGAAAGTCCGAGAAGATGTGTTGTGGATGTGGTAGTCCTTAGGTGAAAGTCCGAGAAGATGCATTAGATGGGGGCAGTGGTCCTTCGGTAAAAGTCCAAGAAGATTCATGGATTGCATGTACTGCATATTGGGACGGATAGACCAATTTTCTTAAAACTGTATTAACGGCCTACGGGAGTCGTAATGAATCGTTTTCAAGGCTCCTATAAGTCAAAAAATGGTTTTTATCCTCGCTTTCCCTTGCATGTGAAAATTATTTTCTGGCTCTGGTGAGTCGTGATCTAAAACTGTTTTCAAATTATTTTATGGCTTGAAAGAGAGTCAAAAATTGCACTTCGTTTTCCTAGCATGTTTAGCTTATATTGCGTGTGTTATTTAGAATATGCTGAGCTTTGGGTCATGGTGTGGGATTTTGATTTTCTTCAGGTATCGGTCACGGAGGTTGATCTGCAAGTGCTGAAGAGGTGGAAGAGCTGTAGTCTTCCCTTTTTGTTCTTTTATAACATGTATGCTATAACATGTTTTCGGGCGTTGGAGCCATGTAATGTTGCCATTTGGTGTTTATATACAATGCATGTATGGTTTATTTTGAGAGTGTATTCTCGGGCTAGGTGTTGTGGTTGGTTGTTTGTGGGTGTTTCGCGTGTCCTGGAGTTTGGGGCGTGACACGGGGGCTGCGGGGAGTTAAGGTGCGAATTTCAAAATTTTAAAAATAAAGATATTTTGGAGGCCTATGAATAATTGGAGTTAGATATTTTTCAAAAATATATTTTTCAAAACTTCTCCAACAAGCTTCCCGTTTTCTTTTTGCCTTCTCTCTAACTTCTCGGGGGCCCGGGGCTCGGTTTTCAACGATCAGACTGCCAATCCTTGTTATAGGCATCGTGCTCTACACATCCATCAGGAAGGAATTTCATTTCGACGAAGCTCAAATTTGCACGTGGATCGAGACGTCATGTTTTTGATTCACCGAGGTAGGATTCTAGACTTTAAAGTTGTTAGAGGGTGCTATATGTAATCTTATGCATCTTTATCGTTTTATATTCATGAAAAGGTGTTTCATGTTTTTGGAAAAGTTAAGTTTTTAGTTTAAAAAACTTTTTTCGTAGTTTTGGTTGGATGAAAATGGTGTCGGATGTTTCTTTGAGGCCTTTGGTGATAGGCTTGGATGTGTGTGAGTCCATGGGTGTTAGATGGAAGCTTCGAGGCTTCATCTTGGGTTCAAAAAGGGAAAACCGTAGCTAAAAACCATTTTTTGGGCAAGGTCAGTCGACTGAAGTGCTCCTATTTCAAAATTTTATTTTTCCAGAGAGTTTTTCAGTCGACTGGGGGTTGGGACCAGTCGACTGAAATGCTGGGGGTTTGCTTTGGCAGTTTGGTGGTTCTCTTGGGAAAACAGTTGGGTTTTTCTTGAGAAATAAAGTTCGGTTTTTGTGAAAATCCTGTTTTTGAAGGTTTAGAGCTAACCTTTGGGGTTGAGTCTCAACTTTTAAAATGTTTTGATGAAAATCATGTATTTTCAAGCTTAGATCTCCATGGTAGATGGATTGGATCTCCTTTTATACATATGTTGTATGGCTTTGAAACTCATGTTTTTACATGTTTCTGTTTGATCACCATGTTAGTGGATGGATCTATATGTTTGTTTGATCTCCATATTAATGGATGGATCTATATGTTGTTAGGATTTCCATGTTGATGGATAGATCTATATATATATATTTAATGTATATTTGTAAAAATATTTTGGTTTTGTAAAATGATTCTCTAGATGTACCGGGATAGCGGGTATTTGGTATGAGTTGCCCTCGGTGGAAATCCAAAAATGTGCGCAGAGAAGGTACCTTTTTCCTTCGGGGGAGTTCCCGTAAAGAAGGTGGTTGGTGCTTTTATATATCGGTTGTAGTCCTTAAAGTCAGCTTTTACATTGTGGTGCTCCGTATATAACTTGTCATTACCTAACCGGTCCTAAGATGTTTAGGGATTGAGTAATGGGCAAGAGTCTATAGTTGCTACCTCTGTCCCTTTGTGACGGAGTCGGTACATAGGATTTCATTTTATCTTTCTCCTCGGCTGTGTGGCCTGAGTGGAGCAAACTGTTTCATTTTACCTTATCTTCCTCGGTTGTGTGATCCGAGTGGAAAAATAACGTTTTGGTTATAGTTTTCCTTACTTGTTACTTGCATTAGTTATAATGCTTGGTTTCACTTGTGGTTGAGTTAGGTCCTACCATATGATTGCATATCCTGCTTTACAGATTTATAGTCTGTTTCTATTGGGCTTCGACTCACGTTGTGGGATTTTGCTGTAAAATTATTTTTAGGTCTGGAGGTTGATGATCACGAGGAGTTGATCTAGTGGTGGCGGAAAGCTTTATTAGTTTTCCTTTTTGTATGTCCGTTTGAAGGCACGTTTGTACGCCTCTGGGCAATAAACTTATGCATGTTATACAGGATGTTTACTATTTATGAGAGATGCATATTGGGTTTTCATTTGATTTCAACAGGTGGATTTAATTGTATGAAAACTTATTTTCATAAAACTGGTGTTTAGTGGACTTTCACGTGACCTTGGGTTTTAGGGCATGACATGAGTTACGCCCTGTGGTTGGTGACTATCTAGATGTCTTTCCGAACGATCTGTTCGAGTTGCCACCGAGTCGTGAGGTAGAGTTTTCTATTGATCTGATTTCAGGAGCTGCTCCCATTTCTATGCCATCTTACTGCTTTGCACCGGCTGAGTTGCGAGAACTCAAGGTACGGCTTCAGGAGTTGCTTGATAAGGGATTTGTACATCCGAGTACGTCGTCGTGGGGAGCTCCAGCTCTTTTTGCTAAGAAAAAGGATTGGTCCATGAGGTTGTGTATAGACTACCAGAAGCTGAATCAGGTAACTGTGAAGAATAAGTATCCTATGCCAAGGATTGATGACTTGTTTGATCAGTTGAAGGTGTCGAGCTGCTTCTCGAAGATTGACTTGAGGTCAGGATACCATCAGTTGAGGATTAGGGACCACGACATAGCGAAGACCGCCTTTCGGACTCATTCTGGTCACTATGAGTTTCTAGTTATACCGTTCGGTCTGACGAATGCACCTGCAACATTTATGGGTTTGATGAATTGTATCTTTCAATTGTATCTGGATAGCTTCGTGGATGATATCCTTATCTATTCACCCACGAGGGAGATGCACGAGGAGCATCTATGTATTGTTTTATAGATTTTGAGAGAGCATTGCTTTTATACGAAGTTCGAGAAATGTGAGTTTTGGATGTCCGAGGTAAGATTTCTTGGACACATGGTGTCGAAAGATGGAGTATCAGTGGATTCTTTGAAGACTGATGCAGTGATGGATTGGGAACGACTGAAGAATGTAATTGAGATCCGCAGCTTTCTGCTTTTGGAAGGCTACAACCGGTGATTCGTGAATAACTTTTCTAAACTTGCCGCGCCGATGATGCGTTTTACGCGGAAGGGAGTCATGTTTGTTTGGAGTGAGTCCTGCGAGTTCGCATTCCAATAGTTGAAGAAGAGGTTGACTAGTGCACCAGTGTTGATTATTCCAGAACGAGGTTTAGGTTACACAGTGTATTGTGACACATCACATGATGGTCTAGGTTGTGTTCTGGTGCAGGGAGGTAAGGTTGTGGCTTACGGCTCTTGGCAGTTGAAGATTCATGAGAAGAACTATCCAACGCATGATTTAGAGCTGGCAGTTGTGGTCTTTGCCTTGAAGACATGGCGGTACTATCTTTATGGTGAGCACTTTGAGGTCTTCTCCGATCACAAGAGTTTGAAATACTTGTTTTCGCAGAAAGACCTGAATCTATGCCAACGATTGTGAGACCCTGACCCGTTTTCATTTTTCGGCATTTTTCGATGCACGTTTAGTGTTTTCGTTGCAGCATGTTTTTATACGTTTTGATGCATGATCGGGCTTAGATATGTATGTATTTTTGATTCCCAGGGCCATTTGGCATTGCGGAGCGAATTTTAAAAAAAAAGAAGATATTTTCGTGGCCTATAAATATCTCGTGTTAGATATTTTCAAAAGATATTTTCAAAACTTACAAGCTAAGTTTCCTCGTTTTCTCTCTGCCTTCTCTCTAACTTCTCGGGGGCCTAGAGCTCAATTTTCGACGATCTAATAGCAGATCCTTATTATTGGCACGGTGAGCTAGGCGTTCATCCGGATGGAATTTTATACCGACAAAGCTCAATTTTGCACGTGGATTGAGGCATCGAGTTTTTGAGGCAACGAGATAGGATCCTAGACTCTCATATCTTATAAGGGTGCTATGTATAAGCATGTGTGTTTTTATCATTTTGATGTGCATGAAAAATCATTTTATGTAATAGGGTTCTGGTCTTAAACCATTTTTGGTCGATTTTTGTTGAATGGAATCGGGTTTTGAGTGTTTCCTTTTGAGGTTTAGTGGTAGTTTTGGGCTTATGTATGTCAGAAGGTGTCAAAAGGGAGTTTGGTTGCTTCGATCTTGGGTTTGGATGGTTATTGGATGGTTGTAGGCTTCAAAATTTGGTAAACAGGTCAGTTCTTGGTGCAGGACCCACTCGAGGGACCGCTTGAGCGGTCTAGAGGGCAGTCTTGGGGTGTTCTCGGCTTCTTGATGCAGGCTAAACCGCTGGACAGACCGCTCGAGCGGTCTAGCCCGCGGTCTATTTTTCGTAGGTTGGAAATTGGTTTTTAAAATTGATGTATCTCCCTCATTCAGACTTGGAATGGGGTCATTTTGTGCTCAAATTGAAGCCCCGGTAGTCATCTTTCCAAATTGAAGCCCCGGTATGTCAAAATTTCTTAACCGTTTTCACCCGTTTTTGGCCGAATGTTTGGGAAAAGGTTATTTTTCATCCTTGTTGGCCCTTTTTATCAAGTTTCTTGTTTCTTGGGGCGTTTTATTGTTTTGGTTAGTCGTGGGCTTGTCTTGGGCGCATGTGGGCGTCGCGGGTTGTGTTGGGCGGTGTAAGCGTCGTGGGTTTATGTTGGGCGCATGTGGGTGTTGTGGGTTGTGTAGGGCACGTGTGGGCATTATGGGTTTGCATTGGACGTGAGTGGGTTCGTGTTGGCCATGTTGGGCGTGTGTTGGTTTGGGTTGTAATGTGTTTGTGACTAGTTCTCCTCTGGTGGCTCTTAGTGAATGGAATTATGGGGTTTTATTGACTGAAATCATGAAGAGGGGTGTTAGTCATTTTTTATTTTGGTTGGTTGTGGTGGGCCGTGGTGGTTTGTTGTTTGTTGTCGTCCTCGGGGATGACGTAGGTTGTTTTAGCGTGGCGTTGGTGTGCGAGTGTGTGCGTGGTGTTTGTGCATCGTTGGGTGCGGGGCGTGTGGGTCCGTTATTCGTTTTAAAGATGGGGTTTTGGTAAGAACCATTTTGTGGGAGGTTCAGGTGTTGGCCTCTGAGTTAGGTTTTGGTTTTATTCATTGTTGGTTGTCCCGGTGGGTGGACGGGTCGTTCGGGTGAACGGATGACGGGTGTGTGGCATGTGATGTCGTGACGAGTTCTGTGGCATCGTTATGTGGAATGTTGTGGTTATACATGGCCTTGTGCATTTATAAACTCTAGTTTATTTAAGTATGGATTACGTAGGTGAATTACATGGCTTTGTGCAATGTGATTATGTGAAACGTAATGTTTGTACGTGGTTTTATGCATTCAAACCCTGGTTTATTTATGCATATGTGGATGGAATGGGATAGATGGACATGTGGTTCTATGAATGTTAACTCTGGTTAACAAGGCATTCGTGGGGTTGAGGTCCTTTGGGGAGGAACCGAGAAGGTGCGTTGTTGGGGCTGAGGTCCTTCGGTGAGAGGCCGAGAAGGTGCATTGTTGGGGCTGAGGTCCTTCGGCGAGAGGCTGAGAAGGTGCGTTGTTGGGGCTGAGGCACTTCGGTGAGAGGCTAAAAAGGTGCATTAGTTGGGGGCTGCGGTCCCTCGGTGAAAGTCCGAGAAGATACGTGGATTACATGTAATGCATTGTGGAGCTGATAAAACTAATTTCAAACTATTTTTATCACTAGTGTGAGTCGTGACATAAAAATCATTTTGAACCATTTTCAAGGCTCGTGTGAGTCAAAATGGTTCTTATCTTCGCTTTTCCCTTGCTTGTGAAAATTGTTTTAAAGGCTTGAAAGAGAGCCAAAATCTGCACCTCATTTTTCAAGCATGTTTAGCTTATATTTCATGTTTTGTCTAATTTCTGCTGAGCCTTAGCTCACGGTGTGGGATTTGAAATATTTTTCAGGTACCGGTCACGCAGGTTGATCTGGGGTTGTTGGAGAGGCAGATGATCTACAGTCTTCCTTTTTGGTTCTTTTTGTATCATGTATGTTTATATGTTTTCCTACAGCCTTAGGTCATGGTGTTGGAACCGTGTAATGTAAGTCGGTTGGCAATTAAATACAATGCATGTATGTTTTATATTGAGAGTATATTCACGAGTTGAGTGTTATGTTTGGTTGTTTGTGGGTATTTGACGTGACCCGGAGTTTAGGGCGTGACAACGATGGTGGATGGTGTTGTTAGAAGATTATGACTTTGACATAAACTACCATCCGGGGAAGGCCAATGTCATGGCCGATGCGCTTAGTAGGAGATCTCAAGGTTCGTTAGCTTCCATGGCTATACGAGAATGGAATATGCTTAAAGAGGTTAGTGAGTATGATATGTGTATCGGGGAGACAAGGAGAGGCGCGACCTAATTTTCAGTGGCTTCACGACCTGCATTGGTTGCACGTGTGCTGGAGGGTCAGCAGACAGATCAGGAGGCTCAGATGATACGGGATCGTATTGCTAGTGGAAAGGACACATTAGGATGGGTTGTGAGCCCAGATCAGAGTTTGAGATTAGCGAGGAGATCGTTTATACCAGAGTCGTGCCGTGCCAATGTACTATAAGATTTTCATCATTCTCGTCTTGTAGTGCATCCAGGAGGCACTAAGATGTATCACGATCTGCGCCATTAGTTCTGGTGGAAAGGAATGAAGAGGGATGTGATTCAGTTTGTTTCTCGGTGCCTTACTTGTCAGCAAGTAAAGGCAGAACATCAGAGGCCAGCAGGGTTGTTACAACCGTTGTCGATATCAGAATGGAAGTGGGAGAACGTCACGATGGATTTTGTATCAGGACTTCCTAGATCGCCGAAGGGACACGACGCTATTTGGGTTGTGGTTGATAGGTTGACGAAGTTTACACACTTTCTTCCCATTTAGGTGAAGGATCCAGTGGACAGACTGGGTAGGTTGTATATCCGTGAGATAGTTCGGCTACACGGAGTACCCGTGTCTATTGTTTCTGATTGAGACCCGCGCTTTACATCGCGCTTTTGGAAGAGTCTTCAGGTGGCTTTGGGGACGAGTTTGACATTCAATACTGCTTTTCAGCCACAAACGGATGGTCAATCCTAGCATTCCATCCAAATCTTAGAGGATATGTTAAGAGCCTGTGTACTTAATTTTTGGGGTTCTTGGGAAGATCATCTACCATTGGCAAAGTTTGTATACAATAACAATTATCAGTCTAATATTGGGATAGCACCATATGAGGCTTTGTATGCTAGGCTGTGTAGGTCACCGGTGTGTTGGACAGATGTGGGAGAGACCATAGTTTTGGGACCCGACTTAGTGCGGAAGACAACAGAAAAGATTATCGTGATTCACCAACGTCTAGTGACAGCTCAGAGTCGCCAGAAGTGCTATGCTGATATGAGGAGAAGAACTTTGGAGTTTGTAGTGGGGGACCACGTGTTTCTGAAAGTCTTGCCTCGCAAAGGTTTGATGAGATTTGGCCGTAGCGGGAAGCTATCAGCGCGTTATATTAGACCGTTTGAGATCCTTAAAAGGATTGGGGAGGTAGCATACCATCTGGCTTTACCACCTTAGTTGGCATCTGTACACAACGTGTTTCACGTTCTCATATGAGGACAGACCTGTGAAGATTCAGGACACGAAGGAGCAAGTGTTGAGAGGGAGGACCATTGCTTATGTCAAGGTCCTATGGCTTCATCACGGGGTTGAGGAAGCGACGTGGGAGCATGAGTTCGGGGTTCGTGCTAGATACCCAGAGTTGTTTGCCTTGTAACCTTGTCGCGAATTTCGAGGGAAAAATTTCTTAAGGGGGGAAAGTTGTGAGACCCGATTCCTTTTTATTTTTGTATGTATATTTGAAGTGTTGTTTACCTCTTTGACCGTTGTTTACAACAATATGTTTATGTATACGTGTTATGCATGCGGGGGTTTGGTTTCGTTTCTTCGTCTGGTTTTCACCAAGCGATGACCGCTCGAGCGGTGGCCTGTCCGCTCGACTGGTAGTGTGGCAGCGATGTATGTCAGTAGGGGTCCGCTCGAGCTATTGTGACTCGCTCAAGCGGTGGAGGCCAGGCGCAAAAATCTATAAAACCTGCCTTGCCTTGGTTTTTGAGCCAAAATTATCTTTTCTAAGTCTATCATCTCTCTCTACACATATTCTCTACCTTCTCTCTAGTTTTTGGTGGGCTTGGGGCTTAGTTTTTGGCATTGGGATAGTAGATCCTTGGTATTTGTGCGGAGGGTTTCGTGTTCATCCGGGCAAAATCTCGTTTTGACGAAGTTTGATTTTATCAACTTCGAATTTTTAACTCAATGAGGTAGGATCTTAAACTGTGTTGTCTTTAAACGGTGCTACATGCAGTTATATGCTTTTCTACCCGTTGAAATGCTTTAAATGTTGTATTTTATGTATATATGGTGTTTGTTCAAATAAAAATCATGTTTTGCGCTTTTCTTGGCTTTATGGACTTGTGGATGTTCATGGTTTTTAAAATGATGGTTTTGAAAATGAAGGATATGTGAAAATCTTGAAAATCCATGTTTTGGAGGTTTGGAGCTAACCCTCGGGGTCGAGTCTCAGATTTGAAACATTTCGTTAGAAACGGGAGAAAATATTTTGAAAATATTTTAAAATGTTGTTTGATCTCCATGTTTGATGGATGATGTGGCGGTTGGCCATTGGATCTTTATGCATGTTTAATGTATAACTGTTTAAATGTTTTCATAGTTGAGGTATGGGTTTGGCGAGAGGAACTTTTTGGGTTGGACTCAGGCGTGTGTACTTTAATTTGATATTAAAAAAGGAGCGATTTTGGGATTTGAGGATCGAGCAAGTTTGGGCACGAGTTGCGCCACGGTGAAAGGTCGAAAAATCGCGCAGATTGGGTTTCTCTGCCCGCCGGCTAGTGAATCGGGAAAGAAAGTTAGTCGTGTTAGGGTATAGAATGTTCCATTAGTTTATGGGGCTTGTGGCCATGTAACGCTACTTGGGTCTATACGCCCGTCCGGCATCGGTTCCTATTGTTAGCCCAAGAGCTTCTTATTTGATTTTGATGATTTTCATAATTCATTTTCTAAGAATAAATGTCTTTAAATGGATAATATTTCATATTTC
>JAULJZ010140699.1:0-10609 GCA_032270985.1 Heliamphora pulchella | reverse complement strand
CTTCTCGTCAGTCTCTCTCACTCTCTCTCTCTCTCTCTCTCTCTCTCTCTATATATATATATATATATATATATATATATATATATATTTGTTATGAAACTAGAAAGGAGTACATGTTGTGCCTTAGAGCTCAGTACCGTGTTGTGCTCCTGTCATTTATTTTATTACTAATTGAAATCATATTAATCCACGTAAAGAATTATATTTATTGACATCGATAATCACTTCATCGGAGAAGTACCATGTTGTGCTTTAAATGGGGTTGGAATCAAACTATTTTAGGATTCGAACGATTTATCTCATATGAGTAATTGAATTGATGATACAAGCAAAAAGTGATGTTGATTGAATATCAATAATCAGTTGTGCACCTAAAAAAAACTACAAATCAAGTTTTCTCAATGATCCTTTATTCAAAGAACACTCAACGAACACCGTAATCTTTTTGCAGAACTCACAATCCCTCTTTTGAACATGTTGTAATTGTTACAAAACAAACATCATTAGTTCTTTGCAGTTGGGATTGTTCGATCGAAAGGCACTCGGACACGGATGCTCAAGTTAAATCTATTAAAATCTCTTAAGAGAAATAAAGTATGTATGTATGATTACACATGCCTAATTATGTTCCTTACCTTCCTTTTTCGTAGTTATACTTCACTAGGTCTCTCATAATCATTATCTTAGGTGTGTTTGTCATTTCTGAAACTAATACCTTATAGATTATAATTTGTAGCAAAAGCTATTTGGTAAAAATTATAAATTATAACTAAAATATATAAATAAATAAATAAATAAATAGTCATAGTTTGTAGCAGGAATTGTAAGTGTTTAAAATAAATTGTAACTTATAATTAAAATTAATAATAAAAAACTAAAAAATGAAGTAGAAAGCTTTGCCTAACACCCCTAATTGGTTTTGGGTGGAGCTGGGTCTTTTTTTGAATCCTAGCTGGATTCTATCATTTCATCATGTAACTTTATTACATTTGTCTAAATACTTTTTTCTCTAAATCACACTCAACCATCTTTCTCTTTTTATGAATTTAATCCATATGACTACCAATATTAGATTAACATAAATGTTTACATTAATAACTTGCTCAGCAAATCCTAAGAAATGAACGATTCGGTTTCCTATGAAGCTAATCCAGTTTTTGTGGTGTTTGCGACTGTAGAAGAGGCATGGATGGTGCCGGCAGAAGCAAAGCGCTGCAAATACCCAAGCACTATGTTTAGAGGAGCATGCATCTTCAGCGACACCAACTGCGCGGTGGTCTGCCGGCAAGAAGGCTACGACAACGGTGACTGCAAAGGGCTGCGACGCCGCTGTATATGCGTCAAGGAATGCTAATGCGGATGCGGTGTCAACATAAAACAACTATGAATAAAGACAAAGTCCGTCTCATTTGTTGTGGGGTGTTTAATTATGGCTTCTTTCTTTATTAATTCCCAGCATAAAGTTCTATTATCAAACCAAAAAGGGAAAAAAAGTTGATTATCGAATTTGAATAAACGTCTCCATATATTGGAGAGGAGTTTCTTTTCTTTCTTTTTTGTTTCCTTGGCTAATGTTTACTGGGTTCTATGGTGGTGTTCGGAATTACTGAAACTAGTAACTTATATATTGTAACTTATAGTAGAAATTATGAGTATTTGGTAAAAATTATAACTTGTAACTGAAATAGAAAAAAAAAATTATTATAAATTGTAGTTAAAGTTGTGAGTATTTTAAAAAATTTACAACTTATAACTAAAATTAGTGGTCGAAAATTAAAAATTACTAGAAGTAACTTTGCCAAGCACACCTTTGTTACCAATTTTGAAGTCAACAAAGACGTAAAATTAAACTACTTTTATTTAATTTTGAATTAACTACGCACAAGTCACACAAATATCACGACTTTGCAAATAAAATAAAACAAGGAAATTTTATGAATTTTAGTAATTCTATTTACTAGAATTAGGGTTTTGAGGGTATGTGACAATTGAATATTTGAGGGGGATCAGACAACGTGAGTAAAAGAGAGAGAGGGAGAGAGAGAGAGAGGGGTAGCAATAGAAGAAAAGAAAGTGACATGGGAGGTTGGGGATGGGCAGGAGAGAAGCTGGGTGGTGGCTATCCACGACGGTCAAGTGAAAACAGTGAAGGGAGACCTCTTTTCTTGGTGGGTTGATGATGAAACTTATTTTATAAGACGATTTGAGAGACTCTAGTCGGGCGATGTGAAATTTGTTCCCCGCATATTACCCCCAACATATGGGACTACAAGGTGGAGTACTCAGAGTTCTCATAGAAAGCACCAAATGAAGAGAGACCACTCCTCTGTTTAGGCCTGCACTAAGATATTGTTCGTTTCGCGTCATGAAGATAGGTATAATTTTTTGTTTTTTCACTTTGAAAATGGTTTCTTGGTGGATTAAGGTTGCTATAAGTCGAATTAAATATCCTAACTAGACGATGTGAGATTGAATCCTTGCACAATGAGTATGAGACTTGAAAAGACCTATCTGTTGTAGAAGTCACCAGATCAAAGTGTCACAGTGAACATTATAGGCAAAATTTTTGAAACTTAATCCAAACAGAGCTTAATAAATACAAGGTAAATTTGTAAGAATGAATTGGTGTTTATTTGCTGATAATTAAAAAAATCTAAAGAACCCATCTATGGATTGAAGGGAATTTCTTTTGGTAGGTGGTAACAACGATAATCGATCACTTATTTTAAAAATTACATATTCTTTATATGAATGTATAGAAGATCGTTGAATATATTTTGAAATTCTGGTATTTTGAAATTTTTATATAATTCAACAAATTTCAATAGAAAAAGAACTAAATGACGTAGATGAGGCAAAGGACAAGGACGAGGAGGTCACAGGGCACATATTTGTTGCATTCCCCTGCCTTCCTTCCCTCCCTTCATCCCTCCTGTCTGTCACAACCTTCCCCTTGAATGTAAGTGTGATTTGCCCTCCGTTTTCTTTTCTCTATTCAATCATTATACACATTTTAATCCAGCCCATTTCATGTTTTGGGTAGTTTCTTCTGCGTATTATGTTCACTGTGACACTTTGATCTGCTTTTCTGTAAGATTCACCTCTTGGGATTCGTTTCCCTTTCACGATCTGGTTTATAGTCTCTTCAGTTTTTACGGCCAAAACAACGAGTAAAGGTGAAGGTAAGGTGTTCGACAAAATGCGTGATCGAAAATATGGATCAGCAAACTTGAATTAGAGCTGGGAGAAGTCGGGCCTGTATGGCTGCAATGAAAGTGATCGACACTTGAGAGAGGTGATAACTTAGTTAGGGGGTGTGTGGGATTAGAAATAATTAGATTAAAGAGTAAATTTAAAAATTTTAAAACATAATAAAAAAATATTAAAATATTAAAATATTAAAATAAATAACATAAAATTTAAGTTATTAATTTATTTAAGTTAATTTTAAAATAAATTAACTTAATACAAGAGTAATATTAAAAATTAACTATTATAATCCTATTTAACGTTATTTAATTCCTCCAAAATCAAACTTGAATTTATCTAATATGTTATTTAATCTTACTCAATTCAAATACAAAAAAATTAATCACACTTCATTACTAATTCTACTTCAGTACTAATCTCATCCAATTTATACCAGTTATCAAACGAGTTTAAAAAAATACTAAATACACATGAAAAAAAGAAACGGACCGAGTCTATGGGAAAAAATATTAAAAACTGAATACAAAATGTATTCTATCAATCCTTTAGAAACAAGCGTCCATGACACAGCAGCAACACAAGGCAGCACAACTGCACAGCAGAACATAGCATAAACATCATTTGCACTTTTGATCTCTCTCTCTCTACCATTTGCACTTTTGATCTCTCACACACACCTCTCTCTCTCTCTCTCTCTCTCTCACACACACACACACACACACCTCTTCTTATAGACTTAGACTTACTATTATAAAAAAAATCTAAACATTTGGTTTGTTGAAGTAAACTAAACATTTTAGTTTTTCAAAAATATCCATTTAGTAATTTGAATTTAGATTTTTAAATGTAGTTTCATAATTACGAACTCTCTAATTTCTCTTTCAGCAATGCTATGAATGCAAAAATAAAACTTAAAAAATTATCTAAAAAGTAATTTAAATAGTTAAGATTTATATTTAATAGGATGTAGAACACGCATTAAGTGAATTTTAACCATTCAAATCACTTTCTGAGTAATTTTTAAAATTTTATTTTTGGACTCATAGAATTGCTATTTCACTTTTTCAAACAGAAAAGTAAACTAAACATTTAGGGCCCGTTTGGTAATGTTTACAATTTTTTTTATTTATGAAAAATAAAAAACATGTTTTTGTTTATGTTTATAAAAAAATAAAAACAAAAACATGTTTGGTAACATAAATGTTTAAAAAGTGGTAGTTAGAGGTTACGAATAAATCTAATCAAAATTTATTTACAAAATAAGTAAAAATATATTTTTTCTGTTTCTTAAAATTTTATAAATTTTAAAAATTATTTAAATTTATAAATTATTTATAATTTTTAAAAAATAAAAATAATTATTAAATATATTTTCATTTATAATTTATAAAAAATTTAAAAATAAAAATAAAAAATAAAAAACATAAACGTTACTGAACTTAGTTTTTCTTTAGCACAAAGGGGAAAGACTTTGAGGCGGGCGGCGAATCCGCGTTTGTTAGGAAACGAAACATCTCACACGCATTCAACAAGGATTCATTTAGGCACAAAATTATTGGGATTGGTGGGCAACTTTTTTTTTTTTTTTTTGTATTTTTAATCCAAACAAAAAGTTTGGTTCAAAATAAATTATTTGGTAACTTAATTTTTTTAAACTTGATTTTTTTTTTAAGTTAGTTGTTTGAGTAAAAAAATAATTTTTTTACTTTTTGTTCAAAGTGATAATTTTACTGTTTTATATATTTGATATTAACAATTATATATAGTTGATAGTGATAGTAAATATGTTATGAATAAAAAGTATTATTGAATTTTAAAAGTGGTGGGAATTTAAATAGAATATTCTAAGAGTTTGTGTTTTGATTTGATTTTTTATTTTTTAACTTTTTAACTTTTTTACTAAACATGTAATTTTGATTTTTTAGCGTTTTTACCCAGAAAACCAAAGTTACCAATAAAAGCCTAAGTGTATTATTTTTATCTCCTACTTATCTAATAAAGGTAGACCTACATTATTTTACATAGAGTATTTTTCATCACATTATTAAATAGGAATATTATATAGACAGTTGTGGCGTTGGGATTTAGGGGTCAAAAATAAGGGAATTCAAAAATATTTACAAAAATATTTTAACATCTTGAAAGCCAAATTTTGAAAACCCTTTTTATTAAAAATAGAGTTGCCACTTAGTTTTTGAAAAAAACTAAGAAAAACAAAAAAATAGCTACTGATCTTTGAAAACGTAAACCAGAGAAAAATGGTTCGGGAGTTAAGGTACGAATCGGGGAAGGTGTTAGGCACCCCGTTCACCCAGCCATCAGGTTGGCCTCTACTAATCATCATTGATTTTTTAATAAAATTCCTCAAATGCATGCAAATCAAAAAAAAATAGAGGTAAAGAGAGAACATTCAAAATCAAGTATAGAAAATACATAAAATATGTACATAACACTCAAAAATAAATAAGTATTAAAAGAAAAATTCTAAATCCTACGTCATGCAATTTCTATATAAAGAATTCATAGAGTACACCCGCATGTAATTTTCATAAAAATAACTAAAACTAGCATGGTTTAAATAAAAGAAAAATATGCAAATAGTTGTTAAAATTACCTAAACATGATCTGTTACAAAAATAAGCTAAATTATGTTTAAGCATAACACTAAGTTAGCATACATATCCTTAAACTATCAAAAGTATAACCAAAATGAAAGCATATGAAATTTATATTTTAAAGGAAGAATTTTACTATCAAATGAATTAAACTTAAAAAATTTGGAAATGATAAAGAAAAAGCTTGTAAAAGATAATTGTGTTAAAATGATGAGGTTAGAAAGATGTTATTAGACTATTAAAAGGAAAAATTCAACTATTTATATTTTATACTTCAAAAGAGACAAAAGAAAATGAAAGAAAAAGAAAACAAAAGAGAAAAAAATTATTATAATTAGATTTAAAATTTTTTATGATTTTTGGATTTAACAAAAGAAAAGAAAAATAAAATAAGTACCATGAAAAGAAAATAAAATCAAAAAAAGAAAATAGAGTTTTATAGAAAAATTAATACTAAGATCTAAAAGAAGGAAATGTTAAATGAAATTTTACAAGGAAATTAAAACTAATAGTAAGGGAAAATATGGTACTATATTACAAGAAAAATAAAGTAACAATAAAATAAAATGCTAGTAAAAAAAATTGCACTACTATTAAAAGAAAAAGAAGAAGAAATAGAGAATAAAAAAAACTAGAAAAAAATATTAAACTAAGAAGGAAATAAAATGGAGCATTAAATTGACATTACTAGACAATACAAGGAAATGAAAATAAATGCTAATGAAGAAAATTAACTAATACTAGAAAGATAAAGGAAATTAAAGATAACTATTTAACTTAAATGTGAAATGTTGTATTAATTACTATATTTACATAAATGTAAGTATATTATTATAATAATTAACAATAATATTAAATTGTAATTGGCAAAATATGTCAGTACTAATTAATAATTTGATTAAAACAAATTCAAATAAGTAAGCTAAACGAAAGAAATGCTAGAACATAAATAGGGTAATTAATAAGTAAAGTAAGAGCATAATGAAAAGGAAATGTATGAATTGAAATTAAAATTTTAACCCGATCACTGCAAAAGAGAAGAATTGGAGTTAGAAAGACCGGGGATCCAAACAAGATACCTAGATTGCGGAATCCTCACGTCGGGAATGTATTCCAATGGGTCAATCATCGGGTGGTGATCCAAGTAATGTAGGCTTCAATGTAGATGTCGAAGGTTTGAGACTCGGTATCTTAGCAGGCTTCGGCCTCGGGGATCGGGATCGCTTGATATATCGACATAATTTCTCTCACTTAAAATTCGTACTGAAAATATACGCTGGGGTACGGTATTTATAGGTTTCTTCAACCAATGAGATGCTGTCACGTTTTTAGACACGTCAGGCCATTTAGAGTTGGCGGCCGCCACAATATGAGTTGGTGGTCGCCATGTTTAAGTTGGCGGTCACCATGTAGGAAAAGGTTCCACAAGGTTCTATTGACGGTTGCCACAATGGAGTTGGCGGTCGCCATGTTTGGGAATTGCTTGGACAACAAGTTACTGATTTTGAAGGTTTTTGATGGTTAAGGTTCAAATTCCGAGTTTGGATCATTTCTCGGGGATCGAACTGAAACACTTGTTTTACATGTTTTCATCATCGGATTCACCTAAGATTAGGTGGGGTCAAATCGAAGCGTCTACAATAGTGTCACTTTAGTGTTTTGAAACTGTTGAATAATTACTCATTCATTTAGGATTGAACTTCTCCCCTATTCCAAACCATTGAATAGTGAAAAATTATTAAGTACTTTAAGAGCATCATGTGGCATCACTTACGTGATATTTCTCAAATAGAAAATATCGATATATATTAAGTGAATTATCTTTTATCTCTTAACTATCCAATAAGAGTAGGCCACAATTGTGCTACCCAAAATATTTTTCGTTATATAATTGGATGGAAACACTACGTAGATAATGCCACATAGTATTCCAGCACTATCGAATAATTACTCGCGATGGGGCATGTAAAAAATTATTAAGTGTGGTTTTTAGAAAATTATTAATTACTCTAGTACCCTCAACAAATATAATAAGTTTATAGATAATGCATGAAACAGTGATTTAAGTATGTGGCAAGTTCGAATTTGTAAATAGAATAAGTGGAATTCACAGTTACTTGTTGATATTGGTGACACGTATACTTGCAGTGTTTTGTACACTATTTTATGCATCGTACATAGACTTACTACAACAAATAAAAATGTTTAATATAGTGTTTGGAGTGATTTTATTATACTGTTTTTATATCAATACATGTAGCTTATGTAATATAGGACATGACAGTTGTGTAGAACATGGTTACATTAGTGTTATACAATAAATATTGTATAAATTTATACTAAATGAAAAAGTAGTATAAAAAAGGAATATGATAATTAATTAAACTAAATTATCATATCTTTGTAACGATTAAAGATTGATCAAATTATTACACTTTTCTTCCTCTCTATATATATTTAAAAAGTTGTTTTTTTACTAGAATATAAATAAATTTTAAAAAATTAAAATAAGTCAACAAATTAAATTTTACATTATTAATTTTTATCTTTACTAAACCTTTTCCATATATTGGTTACAAATTTTACTTTTGTCGATTCACAATTAGAAAAATAAAAAAGAAAGCCAAAAGATTAGAAAAAAAATAGAAAAAAATCTATACACATTTCAAACACTTTAATTTTAATTTTTATATAAAATTACTATGATATTCTTAATTAAAAAAAGTTAATCATCCTTACAAAAAAAAGCGTAACAATATTCTAAACACTATAATTTAAAAGCAAAAAGTAATGGTATATTAAATATTTTAATAAAAAAAAAAAAAAGCTATTATAAAAATTATTTTAAACACCTTAACTTTTTTTATTCCTCTTTTTTTTTTTTAAAAAAAAAAACCAAATATCTTAAAACTAAAACTTTTTAAACATCCCAGGCCTAAGCAGGAATAGAGAACTATCAACCGATTCACATAGGAGGACTGCAACCGAAGAAGATGATCAGATGAGGTAGATTAACCGAAGGACAGGGACACGGAGATCATTGGGCCTACATTTGTTGCATCCCCCTGCCTTCCCATCTCCCTCTCCCTCTCCCTCTCCCTTTCCCTATCCATCCCCTGTCTCTATCACATTCTCCTCCCTTGTAGGTGTGATTTGCCACACGCATTTTAATCGATCCCATTTTATTTTCTGAATCAGTTTCTTCGGCGTATCCTGTTCATTATTGACCATGTTGATTTGCTTTTTCTGTCTGCAGATAGATTCACCACTTGGATGGGTTTCTCCCTCGCTGACTGCCTTCTGCAAGTCAAAATTAATGATACGTGCCAATGTGCAGGCAAGGTGTTCGACAGAATGCCTGAAAAAAGTGCTGGAACTATACGGTTGCGGCTGAAAATGCTGAACCCCCTTTGAGATGTGATCAGGTAGGCCCCCCGGGTGCAAATTTTTGGTTTTCTTTTTCTGGATAAGTAGGTGCAAAAAGGTTCACCTCCTCTCTCAAGACAAGACACACCCCTCAAAACCTCTATAAACTTTATTTTGTGGATTCTAAGTGAGTGAATCCACCGTAATAATTGGGATTGTTCATCTTGTAATTTACCCTGAAAAAATTATTTATATAAAAATTTCAGTTTCATTGGGAACCAATAAGTACATGAACAAATTTATTTTATTTTACAAAATGAATGATTTTTTATTGAGAAAGAACTGTTTAAATTTAAACCCATTCATTTTGTAAAAAAAAAAAAAAATTGCGATTTCATTTACTTATCGGTGTCCAATCAAATTGGATTTTTACATTAATAATCTTTTAATCACAAGAACGATTCATATTATCATTGGGAGTTTATTCTGAAGTCACAAAATATAATATTCAGGAGTTTTGAGGGATAGAGCCTTAGCAGAATGTAATTCCGTGCAAAAATTGTTATATTTGAAGTGATCTCTTAAAACTTTTAAGTCTCTTCCTCATATAATTGCACAGTAACTCTCATTTCTCGCATGATAAAAGCAATCCAGGAAATTTTATTAGACAAAGATAATCCAAATATACATGAAATGAAGAAATCAATCAAGTCTCTCAAAAATAAGAACACAAATCTATTCTATGAATCCTCTAGAAACAAGCGTCCAGGACACAGCAGCAACACAGCGCAGCACAGCTGCACAACAGAACAGAATATAAACATGATGATATTTAGTACTGGTGGCACTATTGAGATATGCATAAATTATTCGTAATATAAAATAAACACCCCATTTGGTATAAACGAAAATGACTTGCTTTTCGTAATCACTCTTAAATTTTTGTAATGATCACAATTTTTTAATTTTTAAAAACTTTGCACTCCATCTCTATTTCATGTTTCTTTATTTAAAGTTTCAAAATCTTAATTCCATTGTGTAACTGCTTTTGCATTTTTTTTTCCCCCAAAATCTACACCTCTCTCTCCATCCTCTCTTTTAATTCAATATTAATTTAGCAAGAATTTAGGAACTAGGTTCTCTCCATTTCTTAAATAATTGGATAGATCTCTAATTTTATTTTATGGTATCTAAAAGAATTCACTTTGACGACTCGACAGTTTAATATTATAAAGTTTATCGACATAATTGTCGATACAAAAAACTAAGCCGATAGAATGATAAACTATTTGTTGTAAATAAAATGGACGACAAATATGATTTTAAAAGTTAATTGTAGAGTTCTTTTACATGAATATTGTTTTTGATAATTTTATAAAATGAAAATTTGAATTATTAAAATAAATCTATATATAAGA
>JAULJZ010140688.1:0-10610 GCA_032270985.1 Heliamphora pulchella | reverse complement strand
GCGCACGAAACATATCGAAGTGGACTGTCATTTCATTCGGCGCGAGTATCAGAATGGTGTGATTGTGTTTGGCTCCGCTCGTACTGGAGAGCAATTGGCGGATATTTTAACTAAATCTATTCTGGATCCTCGGGTTCGATACATATGTAGCATACTGGGCATGTTAGATATATATGTTTTAACTTGAGGGGGGTGTTTGCTTTATTATGATTATTATTCGGTGTGGTTGACCACACCATAGCGTATTATATGTTCTCGTTTATCTATAAATGAACTAGCGCGTGCTCCATTAGGATTAACACTTTTATACAATCTAATCATGTCTGTTAACAATAACAACATTTAAAATAAAAACAAAAAATACCCAAAAGAAATTTAGAAATATAAAAAATTGGAGTCTTACATATCCCTATCTTATCCTCCACGTATCCAAGCTATATCTGAAATTTAGAAGAAAAAAAAACTATTTGATACTTATTTGGCGTATCAAATATATATCTAGCCGTATCAGGTGGAGTATCCATATCCGATATGTATTTGATACGCATTTGAGGCCTATTTTGAAGTATTCATGGTTCTTATTCCACCATGTATCTTTGCAAATGTTCATTTGCCTCTTGACTCACCATGAACCTTCGTGGCTATTTTTAACACACTCATCTTATTCCAAATCACATTTGTCTCTTCTTCTAAATCTCACATCAGTTCCTCTAGCATTTTGTCGATGGACAATTCCTACACAATTCTACTTTATCGCCTTTTAAATTTCACTCAATCATTGAGCTTATGATGTCCTTTTTCGTATATGATGTGAATGCATTATGCATAGAATACCTTACAATCTTTCCATGTTATCCTATGTACTCTTTTAGTTGAGAAAAAGTCTATATAACTCCTATTCTACCCACTTTAAGGTCAACGAAATGGTTTATATGGTAATGTAAATTTATATGCTCACAAAATCCAGAGTTGCCACTAATATTTCTGGCTAGAGACAACTGGATAAATTGTGCATGCCTATGGCAAACATTATCGCAAAGAAAATTTCCAGATTTTCTAAGGGACAACTGCCCCCTCTTAACCACTTCCTCCGTGTATCTCTCTATTACTCTCATGTGTGCCTGTTATAGAGGGACTCGGTCCTTTTTGTAATATTTGCAATTTATCTCCTGCATTTGTTGTATGTTTCTTGATATGTGTGTGTTTATTTTATGTTAAATTGTGTAGAAATATTTTGTAATCTATTATATTATTTGGCAGGCAAAAATTTTTCATTATGGTTCCATAAGTTTGATTACAGAACCATGCAAGTCAGCCCATATTGCTGCAGCAAAAGCTGCTAAAGATGCTGGTGTGATTTTGTCATATGATCCCAATCTGAGGCTTCCATTGTGGCCATCTGCAGAGAGTGCCAGAGAAGGAATTTTGAGCATATGGGAGACCGCTGATATTATTAAGGTAGTTTTCTATTAAATGCATAATACTGGCTTTTGGCCTTTCTAGTTTTTTTTTCGTTCTTTTTTTTGGTTATCCTTCTCCTAGAAAACAGCTGAGCAACGCAATGCAAATGTAAATGAAAACTCCATTTCTGATATTTTGTTTAAATTACTTATCAGATAAGTGAAGAAGAGATATCTTTTTTGACAAAAGGAGAGGATCCTTATGATGATGCCGTTGTTCGTAAATTGTATCATCAAGGACCAGATGGTTGCCGGTATTACACTAAGGTAAGCCTCCAAAGTATTGTTACTTTGTAGATCAAAATATGCTGACACACAAAACTCCTTTTGGGTTCGGAACCATTTATTTGGTATGTTTTATTAACCTTTCGTTTAAAAAAAAAATCCATCATACTGTAGCAGGATGAAGATAGCTCACTTGGGCCGAAGAGATCATTAAATCCCATTCACCTTGCATTTTTTGACAAATTTTCCTTGATTTTAGAAATCAAACTAAAAATGTTTAGTCTTTTGTTGAAACAAAACTAAAAGAATTATTCTTTTGAGGCAAATGTGGGACTATTATTTTCTGTTGGCGTTGAAAAAGCCATACTTCCACTGATAACTTAGGGAATCCAAAATTGCCAAAAAAAATCTATGCTTTGTTATGTCATATTGTTCAATACTTGAAATGAAGAGGGCATTGTAAAGCTTGAGAGCTGAACTCACCTAAACTGGGTGATTTGACGCCAAAAGAATCTTGGTCATTTTGAGCATCAGCCATTTGCCAAGTTCATGGAGGAGAGCATCCCGTATTTCTTTGGTTAATGGTATTTGGTGAAAGTTCTTTTATGTCTGTTCCTTGGAGATTGAAAGCATAAAAATGCGCAAAATGACCCCCCCTTGCTGTTATCAACTTGGCCATCCAATTGCATTCCTGAGGAATGAATGCCTCCTGACCTTCAAAAATGTTCACAGCGATTCTTGAAATCCCACTCGAGATGTTATCTTGGGATGGGGGCTCTATGCAGATTGCAGTCAATCTGTACATAAGGTATTGTGAGATGTTATGTTGTAAATGAAGCAATCCACCTCGTTTCATGTTGATGCTAATGATCTAACTTTTCTGTATTGCTGGGCTTCACTATTTCCTACGAGCCATGAATAAAACTGTACATCTGAAGCTGGTTGGAATTTATATATATGTATACAGGAGTTCAGCGGCAGAGTGAAGGGTTTAAAGGTGGATGCTGTGGACACCACAGGTGCTGGAGATGCTTTTGTGGCTGGAATATTATCGCAACTAGCTGCCGATATATCATTGCTAATGGTACAATTCTGCAGAGAAATACTTTAACAATGCTCAATGTGACTTTTTAAACACGTGCTGATATGCACAGCAAGAAAACATTTCATTTTGGGCTTTTACATTTTGTTTGCAATAATTCTAGGTATTGCCTTTCTCTACCAAATATATAAAAATACGCAAGGAGAGTATTTGAGAAGTAATAAATAAAATTGTAGATGATGTTAAGGAACAGGTGAGTGTGCATTGTGTTCAATATCTCCTCTCTCTCGGTCAAACTGCTAATTCATATCTTCTGCATACCTTTACCATACGTTAAGCTTGTAATGTGACAAATGAGCTTTAAAACGCCTAGAATATTTTTATTCTCCTTCATCGGGCATTACATGTAAATTTGGATTTTCCAATACGTTTGGGTAGTTTTTCTTAATCAATCAATCAATCCAGGTACCTTTCTCTTTTGTCATTTTTGCATTGTTTTAACAGTGCTGTATGTCATTTATGTCCTTAATTAAACGGTGATTAATGTGGGTTATCTTGGCAGGAGGAGAACCGACTAAGAGATGCTCTGAGGTTTGCCAATGCTTGTGGTGCATTAACTGTGAAGGAGAGAGGCGCGATTCCCGCTTTGCCAACTAGAGAAGCCGTGCTGAATGCCCTGCTCAAGTCCGTGTCATAAGTTTTGATCCGGTACTCTCTTATTATTCCACTACCTCTTAGTGTAGCTATTTATTTCCTGGTATGGTGAATCGGTGATGGTGTTATGTAAACAATTTCGCATTCCAAACAGATTTAAATTTCAATTTGCACGTATCCCGATTCAAATGTGTATTGTCTGAGATTTTTGAGAACCTCCTCTCCAAAATTACTTGGATGCTCTGTTGTTGCTTGCATAAACCCCTTAGGCCTTGATTGGTGCGCCGGACAGGAGGCGGATTGGATTGGATTGGATAAAAAACATATGGGACCCACATGTTTAGATTTTGTCTTTTTAAACTCTTTTTTCCGTATTTGTATTGCGGGATTATGATTAATAATCCGGTGAATACTATATTACTAATACCTAATTCATAAAATTAATAAAGGATTTTCAGTCAGAAACCCATATATACATCATCAACCAACATTAGACTCATAAACTAATATTTTAACGCGCAAGATTCAACAGGTTTAAAAAATTCGTGTTCTCCCGAAAATACTCCTAACCACCTTCTGTATGTTAGCTTATACATAATGGTCCTATTCCCTCCATCTCATTTCGCATTTGAAGCAAAAATCGCACTCAACTCAACTATTAGGATCAAGCGCTGACTATCTCACCAAAATACACAGGTGGTGGTAAAGGCGCAACTTTATTTCCTTATACACATGGCAGCGCAAAGTCCCACGTCTATATGTGTTGCGAGTGGGTCTAAGGGGTTTCGCAGTGCACACGTAGTGCACCGACAAGATGGGCTGTCAAGCACCGATAACACGTGAAGGGGAACTCCCCACTTACCAGCGAGTCCTTTAAGGGAGATTCTGGCCCCCATAAAGCCAACAATCCTCCCCTCCCCCAAAAACTACCTTGGGAAGACTCAAATCTGCAACCTCGGTCTGATACCAATTGTTAGGATCAAGCGCTAACCATCTCACCAAAAGTCATAAGTAGCGGTAAAAGGCACAATTTTATGTTTTTGTACTCATGGCAGCACAAAACCCCGTGTCTATACGTGCTGCGGGTGGGCTTAAGAGGTTTCGCAGTGCACACGTGACGCACTGACAGGATGGGCTGTCAAGTACCGATAACATGTGGAGGGGGACCCCACACGTACTAGCGAGACCCTTGAGGCAGATTTTGGCCCCCCATAAAGCCAACATCAACTCATTTGCAATTCAAAAAAGCATAATTTCATTCGTCGCAAGTTAGGATTTCTACTTAAACCTGAAATCGACTCAATCAAGTTGCGTCATTAAGGTTATATTTTATACTGATTCTTCAGTTTACGTATTTCATCTTTGTTCACTTCTTCAATGAGAATGATTTTATCTGTGATTTGTTCACTTTTTTAATTAGAATGAATTTATCTGCGATTTGTTTTTAATTTCATCATAAATTTTCATTCATTGAACTGGTGAACAAGTATTTCCTTAAAAACGCGATGATAGTGAATCGTTTCTACTTGTTCCTCAGTATCGATATTTTAACTTTGTACACTTTTACAATAAAAACAAATTTATTTGTGATTTCTTCTCCATTTCTTCGTAACTTTTTATCGATTCAAGGAATAAGTACGTATTTAATTAAAAATGTGATTATAACCACGTATTCCTAACTATACCTAACCTACTAAAACATGGGACACACATGTTTAGATTTTGTCTCTTCAAACTCCTTAGTCCGTGTTTGTATCACGGGATTAGGACTAATAATAATCTGGTGAATACTATATTACTAATACATGATTCATAGAATTAATAATACTAGGCTCCCTTGATATTATTAATACCAGACTCTAAATTATTTTTCTTCTTATTTAACGGTCAAAAATAATTTTAAAATTCTTATCCATTCCTTATCCCACTCTAACCAATCATAAATTAAATTTCTTACAGTATACATAATTTAATCCATAATCTCCTGATATTAAAAAAAATATGTGGAACTCACAGTATTACTTGTCTTTCTTATTGGGATGGCAATGGTGTGGGGCGAGACTGGGGATGAGCTCTCCTATTTTCATCCTTTATTTGATCGGGGCAGGAACGGAAAAAAAAATAGAAATATAGCGGGGAACAGGGCGGTAATGGAAATATTTTAGGAATAATTTTTACGGTTTTAAAAAGTGATATTAATAAGAGTTATAAATAATAAAATAAATAAAAATTATAATTGATGAATTAATATAATTAAGAATATTAAATATAAGAATTAAAAAAATAAAAATAAATATAATATTTTAATAATTTAGACTTATTATATTTATAAAATATATATTTTATACATATATTAATATTAAAAAAAATTATTTTATGTAATGGGGAGCGGAGCGGGAAAAAACGGGATGGGAAGTGCAAATACTATCCTCACCGCATTTGTTATCGGGAGTGGAAAAAATCTTACAAAACGAAATAGGAACGAGACAGGATCCGGGCAAGACGGGAGAAATTGCCATTCCTACTATACTTATCCTTTTACATTTATCACATTTCGATCAATGCCCGTTTATAGGAGCAATTAGTTATTATTTTTAGAGCAAGTTTAATTGATGGTCAAACTCTACAATTATTGAGGCAATTAGTAAGTTCCTATTTGGGATTAATAAAAAAGTCACTTTTTTTTAAAAAAAGTCTAGCTTTTAAGCTGATTTGTTTGGAATCCCATCTTTACACAGCTTTTAAGGCAATTTAAAAAAAGCTAAATCTTTTTTCTTTCTCTTTTTTTTTTCTCTAACATCTATTTTTTTAAATGATTCCAAGCACACTCATTTTTTTTTATTTTTCTTTTTTTTAAAAAAGTTAAATTTCTTAAAAGCCAAATTTAAAAGCTATCCCAAACATACTGTAAGTATTATTACCTTTTTTTTGTTAATATTCTACCCAAGATGTGGAGGAGGAAATTGACAAATTATTAAGTATTCTCATAATATGATGCTGATAACATGTGGTACGCTCGACAAATGAATGTGCTTGGTACAAATTAAGTGTGTTATTCTTATTTTTTAATTATCCAACAAAAATATACTTATACTAATATTCCACCCGAGTTGTTCTTGGACAACTAAATAATTACTAGTAAAAATATGTCATCTAAGTATTTGAATAGAGTATTACTTCAAAGTTTTGAATAAATATTTCATTTTGAACAACTTCTCACCTTCTCATTCTTACACTTATTTTCTTGTGTTACATATTTTATATTGTTAACTTTTTTCCTATTATAATTTTTTGACTTATCTCAAGGAAATTTATTTATTTTTTCAAAAATAATAAAAGTTTCAAAAAAGATAAAAAAATCCAAAATAAGTAAATAAATTAGATATTATATGACTTATTTTTGTCTTTATTATTTTTATTCATCATTCAGTATTGTTTTTATTGTTTAAATTTCTCTTATTGATTCGAAAAGAACAAAATAACGTGAAAAAAATAAATAAATGCTCACATGCGCGCGACAAACCTCAGTTTCTTCTGGATGCTAGTCAAAGTAAAATAATTTAATCAAAAAATTTTAAAAACAAAAATAAATAAAAATTTCAAAAATTATCCCAAATGGGCTTACAATTAGTAGTAGTAAAAATATATAACTGCAAGCAAACAACTCGTTAATGATTTTTGCCGCCACAGAAGGCTCAAGCTTCGTCGAGTGAACCGTTTCCATAAACTAACTTCGCAAAAATTCCCGCCAATTTCAACAACCGGCTACCGCCGGTACCAAGTCCAAGCACTCCCCGTACCCGGTCACCACTATAAAAATCCACAAGACAAATCGCGACATCATTCTGCTCCCACAAATCTTCCTGCGTTCTTCTGCGGTTCTCGTTCGTGCTCCGCTTCTTCATTCTCTCTTCCTCCTCCTCTTCTTCTTCTTGAATCCTCTGTTTCTAGGGTTTGCTAAGAGTTCGATGAAGGTTCTGGAGCCCAGGATTTTGACCGATCGGTGTGCGAAAGAATCCAATTCAGAGTTTATATTAGGTTTGATGCGATGAGCGCAGTGAACATCACCAACGTCGCCGTTCTGTGCAACCCGGCTCCGTTTCTCTCTCCATTTCAGTTCGAAATCTCTTACGAGTGCGTCGCTTCTCTTAAAGATGGTACTTTCTCTCTTTCTTTCTCATTTCTTTCTTCTTCTCAACATATTCGTCGACTTGAATTCTTTCGTCGCCTCGTGATGTTTATGGTCAAGGCCGATAGTTAGGGTTTGTATTGTTAAAGCTTATTTTGAAAGATGTTCAGACATTTTATCAATTCTGGGACGAAATGGGTTTTTTTCTTGGTGAATTTTAATAAATTCACTGTAAGGAATGGCCTCATAGTTGCTTTTTGTAGACGCAATCTTTGAAATTTAACTTGCTAGGGCTAAATATTGGGTCAAGATTGGTCGCTAAGGATTGGAATATGAATATTGATTGTTATATTATGTTCAAAGGTTTTTAACAATCTCGATAATGTTGGAACTCTGTGGATTTATTTGTCAAGAACTCAGAATTAAATATAATTTATTAAAAAAAAAGTTTAGCTAACAGAGCAACCCCTAGCCACTTCTTTATCTTAGGGTTTAATTCAAGGTTGAGTTTTTTTGTTAGGGTTTTGATATCTCCTTCTGTGTTCTTTTTGAAAATTTTATTGCACTGGTAATGACAAAGAATATGACGCAGCAAGTGAACTGAATTAATCACTTCATAAATATTATTGAAACTCAATAAGCCAAATCCGTAAGAGGTTTTTAGGTGGAGGTTTAAATTGGGACCTCGTTAACTTCATCTCCCATGTTTGCTCATGAGGTTGCTGTAACTTGATAGAATCTGATTAATTCAATCAGATATGGCTTGCTTACATATATGGCTTGCTTGTCCTCTGCCTTCTGTTGTTGGTGATTGATGCTTTATAGCATGAACTGGTCAATATAACACTGAATTATAATCTTTCATCAAATTCTTGCCCCGTCGATTTCAATCCTATGTTTGTCTCATAAACTAGTGAACTTTGTCATTTCTGCTTGTCATAGCCACTGTATATTTGCATTAGGGGTGTAAAAACGGTCCGGGGATCGTTACCATGTGGGTCTGGCTCGGCCCGAGCCAGTACTATACATTTTCAGACCTGGACCGCCCCTCCCAAGCCCATGGTCCAGCCCGGCCCGGCCTGAGACCCACCCGTCCAAAAGACGGCACACATGCCTTCCCACAGTTCTTAGGGAGTGTTTGTTGTAAATTAGAAAATGGGACCATTTTGAGTTTAAAACCAACTGGACAAGTTCTGTCTCAAAGCTGAACCAAAAACAATTTAAGGGGGAGAAAAGATATAAATTTTTTTTACTAAATCATAAAAAAGCTCAAAAAAATGAAAATGAACAAAAATCAACTTTCAAAAAAATAACTAAATGATAAAAAAAACTCAAAATAGAAATGAAAATAAGTTTCAAAGTAGGCCTCAAATAAATTAGAAAATTTTGTGCACGCTCGATAAGGATTTAGCCTGATGAGTTTGGGATAAATTTTGAATAATTTATTTATAGTTTTTTTTTTAATTTTAACTATTTTTTTACTTTTTTATCTAAAAGAGATTTTAAAAATAAAAATTAATGAAAATAAAAAAGGAAAAAATCACTAAAAACGAAGTAAACAATATGTAATCTCACTTTATTTTTATCTCCTTTTTTTTTTTATAGTTTGGTCAGATTTTTTACCTATTTGGCTCTCACAATGGAAAGAGTTAATAAAGAAAATGTTTTAAATACATAATAAGTTATATTTATATAATATAATCAACTAATAATTAATCTATAGTTTAACTTAAAAACTTATAATAATAAGTTTAATACATTAATTTATAATATATAAATTAATAAATTATTAATTATAAACTTATGTAATATAATAAATTTTAAATTTATAATTTTAAATTTAACTTAATATATAAAATTACCATTATATTATAAATTTAAATACAAATTAAAAAAAAAAACCAAATAAATCAGAAACTTAGTCAGAACTCGCCCAGAGGCTCGGGCCCGAGTTTTGGCGAGAAGCTTGAGCCCGAGGCCACCCCTAGACAAAAAATCCTGCCCGGCTCGGCTCTAAGATTTGGTGTGAATCCACTAAACTTGAGCTGAGCTTAGCCTGTCCGATTCACGATCAGACCGAGCTTAAATTAGCTCAAATTACACACGTAGTTTGCATCTTGGCGTGATCAAGGCATTAGGTATATCATATATGCATTTTAGTATAAAAGCAGCTCTCGCACCTCCTCTAGATGAGACGTGTTGGCTAAAATAGATTTAGGGGCGTGTTGGCTAAAATAGATAACTTGTCTCAACTTTTGCCCCTCCAACAGGTATTGTAAACCACTCGGTATTATACAAATTTTATTTTTCGCTTGCAGTTTTGATTCCCAACGCATCTGGTGATCATTACTGGTTCTGTGATGGATCTGTCCAGATCAAGTTCATGGGAGCTGGAGCTGAGATTCAACGAGTAACGCAGAGCCTTGCTCAAAGATTTGGTTCCTTTACCAAAACGTACATCTCTATTACTGGTTCTGCTTCGAAGCTATCTACCCTCTTCAACATTTGGCTCTGCCATGACCTAGGGCAAGAATATTACAAATACTTAAAAAATAGAGAAAAAGGAGAAATTAAGAATTATATTTGAATTCTTAAAAATTAAAAATTATCTCTAAAATAGAGTGTTGTTAGAGAAGATACATAAAAAAAAAAAAAATTAAAACAGAGAGAGTGTTGTTAGAGTAGATACATAATAATAATAAAAAAAAAGTGATTAGTTAACATAGAGATTGTATTTTTTATTAGATTTTGACTAGCTATTTTAAAAATTTGTGTTGGAGATGCTCTAAGGAAGCACCCTCACACATTGCTAAATTTAAGGATCCTTGTCTTTTATTCCCTCAGGTATGTTCATTTGTCTCTGTAGCTATTCAGTTGTGGTCTAAGGAAGGTTTAACCTTCCACCAGCTCCATGTCAGTGCTTAGTTTTCCTTTACGTCCTTTTTTGGGGGGTAATTAACCTTTACGTCTTTGCTTTTAAAGAAATTGAGAAGAGAAAATAATTCTATATTCTTTGTCAATTGAAACTGTACAATATATGGCCTATTTATAGGCGAATAGGGATAAACAATAAGAAAATATAATAGGATAAAATCAAATC
>JAULJZ010140677.1:0-10610 GCA_032270985.1 Heliamphora pulchella | reverse complement strand
GAGAGAGAGAGAGAGAGAGAGAGAGATGTGGTGGCTGGCGGTGGCGTCGCCGGTGTTGGGGGTTGCCGGAGGCATGCGTTGGGGTGGGGGGTTCCGACGCTGGCTTGCTTTCTCATTTTCTTTATTATTTTTTTCTTAATTCTCAAACTCCCTCTCTGCTTTTCTATTTTCTTCTTCCTGCCTAACCATGTATATATACTAGTATTCGAAACACAGGTGATGCGTGTGCAATTCGATCTATTTTAAAATATAAAAAATTAATATAATTTTTGAGACTATACAATTTAATCTAATAAACAAATAAAATTTATTAAAATTTGTTTAATTTAACTAAAATGTACACTAAAGCTAATTTTAAATAAAATGTAGTTATGATGAAAATTTTATCATGAATTGCATAATTTACAATTTTAAAATAATAGCAATAATACATCTTTGTGTATAACATTTCTCGCATGCAACGTTTAATAATTTTCTAAAATTTTGTGTGTATATACAACCTATAATCATTATACGTTGTAATTGAAAAAAAGCCTTAAAAAACTCACCTAAACAGTGCTCAAGTAAATTAATTAAACTTCGAATAGACATATGTACACATCTCCATGAATGAAAAGACCCAAAGAGAGAAATTGGCACTATGTTGGGTTAGTCAGTTGCGATTTCAATCTGGTAAAATTGCAGTTAGCAGATTTATGATGCTAAACTAAAAACTTCAAGTTTTCACTAATAAATAGGGAAGGAGAGGCTAATCTACTAATTTACCAATAAAAAAAGGAAAAATCAAATGACAAAAGGGACGAACGAAGAATAATCAGAACAGATAAACCAAGTTTGAGACAGAGAAAGAGAGTTTACTTGGAAATTTTGTGCGCAAGAGAAGAGCACATACTCCAGAGTCGAGCAAAAGGAACTTCCCTATTTCTAACTTGGAAAGTTAGAGTTAGTATTTTCCGTAAGGTAGTAAGTGTGATTACGTGTGAGAGAGAGAATAATAAGGGTTTCAACCAGTTCAAAGGCAAATTTGAGATGAGAAAATCTGGCTGGCTTCAGAATCCAATTGTGAGGCTTGCTTTTAAGAACAGTATAGATTCAATAACAGTTCTATTATGGCAGTTTTGATCTTCAACGGTAGAAAAACAGTTTTTAATCCTTTAAAAGCAATTACATTCTTTTAGTATATCCTTTATTTTTGTTTATTGGTTTTTCCATTGGATGATTTAAGAATCTCGTGTGTGTGTGTGTGCGCGTGTGTGTAGGAGATTGTCCTTTTAAACATAAAGATATACTGGGTGGAAAAAATTTTCAAATAATTATAATATATTCGAGTACCCCAAATAATATATTAGTATTTTATATCGAGGTTTTGTTTGATCTTAGGACGATCAATGGAGCTGTTCCTGACACCTCCACATTTATGAGTACGCGTGGGGAAGTGATAATTGAATCCTGAAGAGTAGGATGCCGTCAACCTGTTGCACCGAGTCATGGACTCCAAAGTGCGAAAATCCACTCTTAAGGACAGTGAGATGTCTCACGCCTCTGTCGATAAGTTTTCTTTCCTTGATGTGTTTTATTTTTGCATAATTATTTTTCTTTCAAATTTATTTCGGTTGGATTACTCTAATTTATGTTAAAGAATAATATTTATCTCCTTTGTTTTGCCTACAATATATGAATATATATTGGTTATTTCGAGATTTAAAATTTTAATGTTAGAGTTAGAAGTAAACTTATTGTATTCTTCTTTTTTTTTTATAGTGCATCCTCTTTCATAATGCATTATGTTAAGTTATATGGAGCATCAAATACAATTTGCCCCACATATTTGGAAAAACTGCATCACTCATTGACGTTTGATTTCGTATTACACATCAATTCACGCCGTTAAGTTTCTGGTAGTCAACTCACGTTTGACCAATGATGTCAACGATGAATAAACAAATTCTTCCATATTTGCCCCTATTAAACTAAGGTAATAGATTTGTCTTTACAACTTGAATAGAAAAGAGTACTAGGCATGCCTTGGGTTTTTTTTCCTTCCTATTTTTTATGAATTTTAATTTTTTAGTTTTTTTTTTTCCAGTCTTCAAACAAAATGATTAGTTAGTCTGGTTAGACAAATATGTAAAGGGGGCTAGTATTCCAAAATAAAAAACATCATTGTGATCGAAAGGTAGCGATAAACAGGAATGAAGTTAGGATTATTATTGAGTGGGGGCATATTTTTAGAATTGTAAATATATTTTCCTTTATTTGATAATTATAAAGGAAAATTAAATTAAAATGTTAATTAAAAGGTTCATATCCATTTATAATATAAAATTTGAACTTACAGCTGATCACGACGACTTTTCTTCAAAGACTCACTCTGACTTGTAGAAGGTGAGATTACTTGTAGAAGGTGAGATTTGAACTTTGGCTGTCATTTTAGAACATTTCTCCATAATTTTAAATCTAATGTAAACAAAAAATAGGCATAGTCACCACAAACAATCAACAAAGATCCCCACAAGTCACAAAAATTCAGCAACAAAACAAAAACCCCGTAAGGAACAATAATTTAGCAAATATTCAACAGAAACCTGACAAGTCACAACTCACAATTGCATCAAATTAAATAAGTAAAATGAAAATTAAATACATTTTATTTTAGCATCAGATCTAGTTCACCAAATAAAAAATTCATAAATTAGATTTAGGGCACCATAAAATATAAAAATTAGGAAAATTTTTTGTCTCTAACCTAGAGGCCGGCGAGCATCGCAGCGGCGTGAGGCATTGAGGCAAGTGGCACGGTGGCATGAGGCGAGTGGTGACGTGGTCCTGAGAGGCAAGCGGCAGTAGGAGGCGAGTGGTAGCGATAAGCTTGCGGTTGCAGGCCTTGCGGCAGCGACGATTGAGAAAGTTAGAAACCCTAGCCCTTAAAGATCCCTCATTGTGTCGGACTCTGCGAGTAAAATGAAAAAATAATTGAGAATGCGTGATTTTGCCTTTTATCTTAGGGATATAAATGTGTTAAAAGAAAAAATAGTGGGGTCAAAATGTAAATTCAGTGGGGGCATAATTGTTATGTTTTAAAATATATATGAGTAAAAATAAAATTTTCAAAATCATTGGGAGCATCTGCCCCCACTCGCTGTCATGTCCCTTTGTGCTTGGCAATAAATTTTTTTGAGTTAGCTAAAAATTAAAAAAAATTATACCTCATTTGTGATTTTTTTTTTGTCACGAAAAGAACCTACACTATTCTAATTTAAAGGAAAGGAAACTAGAATCACCCCCAACCGCCCACCATGAAAGGTAGCATGTTTTAGGAAACAAAAAATGCCATGTGAGAGACCCTAAACAAGAGTACTGGAATTTAGAATGTCCAGGAAAGTGAAGTCTCAAAATGTTAAGGATACAAATATAAGAATTTTTTTAAAAAAAGTATTAGATAAAATATTCATGGGTGTGATCAAGAGTTCCATTTGATTGGTTACAAAATAAACAAAATATATGTTTAGCCTTCACTAAATTTTAAGTTCTATTTCATGTTACCAGTTACATTGTCTTTAAATAAAGCAATCCTACAAAAAAAGGTGATTATAAATGCACACATTATTTTGTTTTGGATACTACATGTATAAGTATTAATGCATCGTGTACATGTACTTTAATACATATGATGGGTGTTCAAATAAAAAAAAGTGTATGCAGTTAGAATTACCCAACAAAAAGAGTTTAAGAATTTTTTTATGGATAATTTCGTACATTTATTTCTAACTATGCAATGTCAATCAATCAGTTAGTTTTAGGCTAAACATTCAGGACTAATTTAGTCATTTAATCATCTTCATTAACAACGTTAAAATCTAAGGGGTGACGATGTAACTTTCCCAAACGTGTGGGGTTGATTGTATTTAACACAAACCTCATGGGAAGTTAGTGTAATTTAACCTAAATACTATATACACTGATCCCTACTTACGCGGATCCAACTGTGCACTCGAGGTGAATTATTTTGAGGGTATTTTTGTTATTTTTTCTTTAGATTTATAACCCTATATGTATGTGTGTGTGTGCGTATTCTCTAGCGTAGGGTAATTTTGATGTAAACCTCTCGTTATTTTCAGCAGTGAAATGCAATAGTCGTGGATATAGTCCTCATTAGGTGAATTATGTAAATCTTGTATTTTGTTTTCATTCTTTGTTCTTTTCTCTACTTTCATCTTCATAGATGTTGCGTAGGGTTTGCTAAATCCCTAACATAACACGTCATCTCCCTATCTTGGTGTTGTGTGATATCGTATTTGTTAGTTTCACGTTTAAATTCGATTTAGTCATAACATATATATTGCCAAACCTCATGAAAAGATTAGACTTGTTTAATTATTTGAGGAAACGAGGTGTTTTGGTAATGCTCTCTACAAGACGACTATGTTGGTTGCATTTTCTTCATTAAACCAACTCTTATATATCTTAATCTAAATTGTTGATGCCCTTTTCCTTTGTTTTTAATTTGATGAGAAGATCTGAATACTATTGTTATAGAATTGGAGTGGAGATTTCAAAAATCATAGAAGCTATTGAAAATTGGGCAATTCCAAAACCGTTGCAACAAAATTCTCAAACTACTCTCAATTCATCAAATTAGCCTTTAGAATTTCTGAAATTTAATGTATCCTCACAAATAATGCAGATTATCCCCAATTCTAGTTAGATAACCATGTACCTTTCGCTGTTGATGATTAAAATATCTCTATACCTCATTATGTTGATTCGGGCAATTATCTTTTATAGGGGGCGGATCACAATACTATAGACCCATCGCGGTCCACCGTCCTCCCCGGACCCCGCATATGTAGGAGTTTTGTCCACCGAGTTATCCTTTTTTAGGGTGCCCCAAACGCAATGTTGTCATTGACATGTAATATCGCCATCTAATAATAAATTACCATGTAAGTATGTTCACCCTAGTATGCAGATGTGGTCGTTATTGGAATGAGTTAGATGTGATTTTTATATATTTATTTTTTGGGGCTCCCTATTCTATTTTCTATTTAATTATTGGATGATGGTACCACGCGTCAATGATAATGGAATATCACTATTGCATTATATTTTTTCTTCTTCATTTGTGGTCTTACATATATGTGCTTGACAAGGCAATAAGGGTAATCAATGGTGTCCCTTGGTTTATTTTCTCCCTTTTTGCTCCAAGAATAATATTAATTTGTCTAAGTTACACGCCAATTAGATATAACAAGTTTTATGCAAATGTCTTGTTTCTTGAATTCTTTTGGCACTTTGAAATGAGTCTACCACCAATTTCTCTATTTTAATCCACGATCCCATATTTACATTCCAAAACTGACTTTCTATTGATTTGACCTCCCCTTTGGATCCAAATCAACAACTTGAAATCCAAATTGCCAAAAGTTAAAACTGTGATTCTCGAGTTGAAGGCCAAGATTGCATTACAAACTATATATTGGGGGTGTTTGGAAAAACTATTACTAGTACCTTTTAGTTTCTTACTATTAATTTTAGCTATAAGTTATAAGTTTTTTCAAACACTCATAACTTCTGCTACAACTTATAGCTAATTTTTCTTCTTTTTCAGATACAAAATACAATATTTATAAAAAACTCACAACTTTTGCTACAAGTTATAATTTACAAGCTATTAGTTTCAGTAATGCCAAACACCGCCGTAATATTTAGGAAATTTTGTGAACTTGTGAGAAATCTAAGTTTGCATAAGTGACATATCCTGTTAATTTTGTGCAGCCTATAACAGGATTTGGAGTGGCTAGAGTTGTCGATTCTGGACATCCAGATTTCAAGAAAGGTGACTTGGTTTGGGGAATGACTGGGTGGGAAGAGTATAGTCTCATTACATCACCAGAGACTCTTTAAAATTCAGCACACGGACGTGCCTCTTTCTTATTACACAGGAATCCTTGGTACGTTCATCGAATTTGTTTGATTCAAACTGCTGCAAGTGCAATAAGTAGTTCTATTACATATCTTTTTTCTTTAATCACAATACGATGGCATTCGTGTTATTCTTTGAATAACCTCACTGAAAGAAGGTTTATACTCTATAAAGTGATAGTAATCCGGCCCCTCTTTTCTTTGAAATATATTCTCATTCATCACGTAATGATGGTACTAGACATGTTTCCACTAAGTAAATATCTTTTTAGGCCTTTTTGGTTTTTGGTTTTTGGTTTTTTCTGGGTGGTAAGGTTCTTTATGTCCGCTAGGAAAGATTACACAATTTCTATTGGTAGAAATTTGTTCTCTATTATTTTGCATCTCTATAATCACATCATGATTGCACTAGCCATCTTTCCAATATGTAAAGTATAGGCCTTTTTTTCGTTTTTTTTTTTTGTTGGGCATGAGGTGGAGGGTGGTTTGGGGTTCATTTGGTCTTGATATGGAAGAATAGGCAACTTGTAACTATAGAGTTAAGGAACTTCTTGTCTGAAAAATGAAATTTTGGATAGGGAGTAGGAAGACTCTCTCTCTTTCCATTCCCTTTTCTCCTGTGCACAAAATGTGATCATCAATAGCTTTCTCTATCGAAATGGAACCTCCGGCCATAAATTTGCCCTATTCTTAATGATAGATAGAAAATGTGGGAGAGGGGCTTACACACTTCTTTTGAATTTTGCTTTCTATCAAAACAAACAGAACTTATGATCTACATTCAACATCGATTGGAGGAGGTCCAACTATGAAATTTGTTGGGAGTAATCGGAGATTTCTGTAGCTATTGACAATATTTCTAATAGTTTACTGGTTGCCCTCAAGATGCAAGAGATCTTAAGACTTGCTTTCTAACAGATGCAAGAGATGTGAATATGGTTCTTATACAATGAGATTGATAGATTTTACCTCTTTTGTTTTTTATTGATCTATGAACCTGAGTTGTTTTTGAATTTGCACTTTGGGGAATGACTGGGTGGGAAGAGTATAGTCTCATTACATCACCAGAGACTCTCTTTAAAATTCAGCACACGGACGTGCCTCTTTCTTATTATACAGGAATCCTTGGTCCGTTCATTGAATTTGTTTGATTCAAACTGCTGCAAGTGCAATAAGTAGTTCTATTATATATCTTTTTTCTTTAATCACAATACGATGGCATTCATGTTATTCTTTGAATAACCTCACCGCTTGAGGATGATAGCAGGATATGAAGCTGAAAGAAGGTTTATACTCTACAAAGTGATAGTAATCCGGCCCCCCTTCTCTTTAAAATATATTCTCATTCATCACATAATGATGGTACTAGACATGTTTCCACTAAGTAAATATCTTTTTAGGCCTTTATGGTTTTTGTTTTTTTCTGGGTGGTTTGGTTCTTTATGTCCGCCAGGAAAGATTACACAATTTGTAACTGGAGTTATGGAACTTCTATTGGTAGAAATTTGTTCTCTATAATTTTGCATCTCTATAATCACATCATGATTGCACTTGCCATCTTTCCAATATGTGAAGTACAGGGCTTTTTCTTTGTTTTTTGTTTTTTGGTGGGCATCAGGTGGAGGGTGGTTTGGGGTTCATTTGGTCTTGATATGGAAGAATAGGCAACTTGTAACTATAGAGTAAAGCAACTTCTTGCCTGAAAAATGAAATTTTGGATGGGGAATAGGAAGACTCTCTCTTTTTAGTTTTTTTCCACATTCCCTTTTCTCCTGTCCACAAAATGTGATCATCAATAGCTTTCACTATCGAAATGGAAGCCATATATTTGCCCTAGTCTTAATGATGGATATAAAATGTGGGAAAGGGGCTTACACACTTTTGAATTTTGCTTTCTATCAAAACAAACGGAGCTTATGATCTACATTCAACATCGATTGGCGGAGGTCCAACTATGAAATTTGTTGGGAGTAATCGGAGATTTCTGTAGCTATTGACAATATTTCTAATAGTTTGCTGGTTGCCCTCAAGATGCAAAAGATCTGAAGACTTGCTTTCTAACAGATGCAAGAGATGTGAATATGGTTCTTATACAATGAGGTTGATAGATTTTACCTCTTTTTTTTTTATTGATCTATGAACCTGAGTTGTTTTTGAATTTGCACTTTGCAGGTATGCCCGGGTTGACAGCCTATGTCGGTTTTTATGAGATACCCTCTCCGAAGAAAGGAGAATACGTTTTCGTTTCAGCTGCATCCGGAGCTGTTGGCCAGCTTGTTGGCCAGTTTGCGAAGTTATTAGGCTGTTATGTTGTTGGAAGTATTGGAAGCAAAGAGAAGGTCAGTGCCTTTCGTATGTCCATTATGCTTTTTTGTGATGAATTATTGGTCAGTAGCTAATGGATTCAGAACATATTAGATTTTTTTTTTCCAAAATTTGTTTCGGAAAGAATTTCTAATATTATTGCTCATGGGTTCTATACTGTCACAAATTTAGAAATTTTACACGAATTTCTTCTTCTTCTTCTTCTTCTTCTTTGTTTGGTTTATTTCATTTACCATTTTTTTAACTTTAAGGTTGAGTTGTTGAAGAACAAATTCGGTTTTGACGAAGCTTTTAACTGTAAAGAGGAGCAAGACTTGGTTTCGGCTCTGAAAAGGTTAGCATTTCATCTTATGCCTCTCTTTTCCTATAATAATAATAAATACTTGGTTTTGCGTTTAAAAGCAAATGTATGGCTGTGAAATGGCACTTGGTTTTGTGTTTTCTTAGTGGCTTGTGGTCATGGGCTGCAGGCTCCTTGCTTGCTCGTCCTTCAACACTTTCAGCGGGTTTTCGATTATTTTGTTTTTTTTTTGCTTGTTTGGGCTCCCTCCTCTTCCTCATTTTGAGAGGTACGAGTGTTGTTCTTGCTTGGTTGGTGGTAATAAAATTATTTTTTTTTCTCAGCAAAATAAAAATAAAAATCCCAAACGCTATAATTAAACGTAAAAGTAAAAGCATATTAGACATTTTTTTAAAAAAATCTTTAAAAAATTATCCCAAATACTAACTTTTTGTTATTTTATCCTTTTTTTTTACAAAAAAAAAAGGATAAAAAATTTTAAAAGTCAGATTTTTTTAGACATTCCATGCACAAAAAACTGGGAGTTAAAGTATAAGAATCTTTTTTATAACCTTTTATCTAACAATAAATTAAAAATTTTAAAAATATATATATCATGACAAACGAACACCCTCTCTCTTCATTGCATGCTTTGCTTGGCAGGTACTTCCCCAATGGAATTGATATATATATATACTACGAAAACGTAGGGGAAGATGTTGGACGCATCGCTCCTCAACATGAGGCTCTGAGGTCGGATCACCGTGTGTGGAATGATCTCACAATACAACCTTGACCAACCCGAAGGCGTGCGGAACCTCTTCTGACTCGTCACCAAACGAGTCCGCATGCAAGGCATCCTAGTTGCCGATTACTTCCACTTGTACCCCAAGTTTCTGGACACAATTCTCCCACTCCTAAGAGACGGCAAAATCGAGGGCCTCGAGAACACTCCAGCAGCTTTGATCGGGGTTTTCTTTGGCCGTAATGTCGGTAAAAAGATGGTGATGGTTGCTCGGGAGTGACGGCGTCGACGGTTCACTGCATTTTTTGAGACAGTTGTGCTATGTACACACTGCACATACAATCAATCATCGAGCTAATCACATACAGCCACAAGACATTAGTTCTCAGTGTTTGTCTGTATTTGAATTAGTGATTAGTTATATGTACAAATAACATGTTTTTGTATGGTATGAGAGAGAGAGAGAGAGAGAGAGAGAGAGAGAGAGGGGGTGATGTTGCGTTGGAATGCTACTGAGTTTTGACTTATCAAAATGTTTTGAGCGTTGATTTTCCTCCCCATTTCTTGATGTGGCTTGGCTAGTCCTTTGTTTGGTCTAAAAAGCCAAAAAAACTCAACCTTGAATTAAACCCTAAGATAAAGAAGTAGCTAGGGGTTGCTCTGTTTAGCTAAATTTATTTATTTTAAATAAATTATATTATAGACTCATTGTGATCTGTCTCCCTTCTCAAACTCCGAATACGTAGCAACTTAGTGCACCGAGATGCGCTTTATATTTAGTTTTAAATTCTACTATTTATTAGAGTTTCGACTTCCATGTTTTTGGCCTGGATTCTTGTAAACACAAAATTTACTTACACCCAAAATCCCCATAAAAATAATTACTTGTATTCATCATTAACAAATAACACAAACACAAAAAAAAAACTCAATTAAATGCTATTAAACCGTTAATTAACAGTTCATAAATTCACATAAATAGTTAACAAAACATCAGCAAACCCAATTAAGCATTTAATATGTCAACCCAGAAATGAATCCAAACCCTAGATCAATGAAGTTAGTTAAAGTAAATCAAATTCTACCATCAAATCTACCACTAGGAACCCATATTATGTATATACCTTAATTCATTTTTTGGTTCTTCGTATGAACTTCACTGAGTCCATAGTAATCTTCCATCTGAGAAGCATGCACTTGAGCAGGAGCACTACTTGCCGCCGTCGGGATTGGCAGATACGGCGGCAACGGCTGCACGGTGGAAGTGTAATAGCCCGCGAGGGGCCGAGCATTTTCGGCCACCATATTCTCCATCATCCCACACATCAATGCATCATA